>OZJO01000095.1:0-20762 GCA_900406225.1 Acrobeloides nanus
TTTTCCAAAATTTTTTGTGTTATTTGCGCGAATGAGCTTTTAAGCTCATTCTTTTAAAATCATTTCAATCGATTACGATTAATAAAACGACTAAACGTTTCATTAATCGTAATCGTAATCGATTGAAACGATTAATCGTATCATTAATCGTAATCGTAATCGATTGAATCGATTAATCGTATCATTAATCGTAATCGTAATCGATTGAATCGATTAATCGTATCATTAATCGTAATCGATTGAAACGATTAATCATATCATTAATCGTAATCGATTGAATCGATTAATCGTATCATTAATCGTAATCGTAATCGATTAAAACGATTAATCGTTTCATTAATCGTAATCGTATCCAATCGATTAATCGGTCATTCGATTAATCGAAACATCACTGCCCTCGACCTTATTATATAGCGTGCAGTTGGCGTCACTTGCACTTTACCATGTAACCGGCACTTTTTTAAATCTCCTTGTGAAAACGTTGTACATTACGCATCCTGGAAGAATGAGTTCACATATAACGCAGGTAGGATTTTTAAATTTGTTCTCTCCATAAGTAGGTATTTTTAGTGTAAACATGCGCCGCATATATTGTCCATTGCCTTTATTATATAGAAGCATAGATACTGGATTGAATGCGCATACAGGTACGTGTTTCATTTCTTTTATTAATAATGTTTAAGGACTTTATGTTAAATCTTTGCTTAAAGATATAATAGAGGAAATTGGTGCCCGAAAAGTGATTGTCATCGTCTCAGATCACGCTAGTAATATGACAAATGCGTTGAATTTGTTGCATGCCGAATATCAATGGTTGATTAAGAGTTGTAAATCACATGTTTCGCATCTAACGTGCAGTGATCAGAGATCACATCTATGGAAACCTATGTAAAATATAACCTTAAAAAATGCGTCATTTTTAAAGCAATTTTTCTTTATCATCAAAATTTTTAGAAGGAACGTCACATCCGATCGAAACTTTTTATATTGAACAAAATGATGCTCCACCAATGATGAGAACGACTACGAATTCTTTGTAATAGAAGATGATGAAGAGTTTTCGATGAAGAATATTAGAACAATAAAACTTAATTTTGTTGTGTTAAATTATTGTTGTATTGCATTTTAATTATATGTTATCGGTTGAACTGTTTAAATTTTATTTGTAAAGTTAAAACACCTTTTTTAAGAAAACAGAGCTTTATGTCACAAAACGTGTCACAAAATTTTTTTAAGGGGTATTACTTTTTCGTGCGATTTTCTCGTTTTCTATCGATTTTCATCAAAAGTAACCTTTAAGAAAATTATAGAAGGAATCAAGCTCTACAACTTTGGTATAAGAGATTTTGAATGAATCTTTATAGAAATCGATCAAATTCATTATCAAAATAAGTATCCTTACAAAGTTTTTGTGACACCCAAAGCTCGGTTTTCTCGAAAAGTTTGTTTTAAAAACCTTTCGAGAAAACCTTCTCGAAAAGTTTGTTTTAAAAACCTTTCGAGAAAACCTTCTCGAAAAGTTTGTTTTAAAAACCTTTCGAGAAAACCAAGCGTCACAAAAATTTTGTAAAGATACTCATTTTGATTATGAATTTGATCGTTTTCTAGTAAGATTCATTTTAAATATCCTTTAGCAAAGTTGTAGAGCTTGATTTCTTCTACAATTTTCTTAAAGGTTACTTTTGATGAAAATCGATAGAAAAACGAGAAAATCGCACGAAAAAGTAATAATACTTAAAAAAATTTGTGACACGTTTTGTGACATTGAGCTCTGTTTTCTTAAAAAAGGTGTTTTAAATAAATGTTGCATTTTATCATTAGCCATTAAACAACAGACAATTTTAAATTTTATCAATACAAATGTTTAAAGCATTTGTGTTCGTATAGATTTTTTTGATAAAATTTTTTGTTCAAAAATTGACAAAAATGTGGTATGGAGGGAAAAAATTGAATTTTTGGAAAAAAATAATTTTGAACTTTGGAAATATCTAAAAATGCTTACAAAAAGATTCTGCTAGTTTGTGCTCGATTGTGCTAGCATAATCGAGAATATGCTAGCATATTCTCCGCCCAACTCTAGTCTCGACGCTATCGAAACTAGAGAAATGTTCGCCACCCGGATTTGAAACTACGCCTTCGGAATGGAGCCCAAACTACAAAAATGTAAAAACTACAAATCCGCAACTGAATATTTGCGTAAAAAACAGACTTTATTTGTACACATTTGTGGCAACCCTCAATAATTGCCAAAATTTTCATTTTTACTGCCATTACCTGCATAATCTATTTGAATCCCTGAAAATCGCTTCAATAATGAATATTTTCTAGTTTTATAAAAGTTCTGGTTTTTTTCATGATTTTTTCTCCACCATTTTTTTTAGTTAAATACACACATATAGTTCCACTGCATTCTCTGTATAGCGTGGCTAGCCAAGTGATTGTTTTTTGCATTTTATCTCTGCCATTTTCTCGTACCACAGCATAGAACAAAATGAGATCATATCACTTCTGGGGTGTTTCTATTCGGGACTTTTATGTGCTGTGTGGCGTGAACATGTAATTCGAGTCGGTCGATTTCTTTTGATTGTTTTTAAGCTTATAACTGCGTGAAATATTTCTCTAAGTAGTATTAGTTTTAAAAATAGTTATTTTTTAGATTTGAGTATTCATTTGAACAGTTCTACAAATTCAAATTATGTCGGTGTTAGAGCAATTGAAAACTTTTTCTACAGTTGTTGCCGATACCGGTGATTATGAAGGTAATTTGAAAACTTTATTAAAATTAGGCTCTATGGAGGCTACCAATGAACATTGGGTATTGTATAAGTGGGGCAGTGGCATACCCAGGGGGACCGGGCTATGGATGGACAAAGAGGGAGAGAGGGGTCTGATGCTGGGTTGGGTCCCCAAAAATTTGGATATAGACTCGAATGAAACGATACGAATAAAAGGATCGAATGAAAAGACTTGGAAAAAACCAATAAAAATTTTTTCCTATTGGAAAATTTTTATGTTCTAAATTTTTCCCATGTGAAAAAAATATTCCCATGGGAAAAAATTTTTATTGGTTTTTTTCCATTATGTCGTTTCATTCGTATCGTTTCAAATCTTGCATTTCGTTTCATTCGAGTCTATGCCGAAATTTTCCTAAACAACTTTTCACGATAGCTAAAAGTTACTTAATCCGAGGCCAATAATAGTAACCCATAAGTGTAACAAGTTTCGTAGAATTTCAAAAAACATGTTAGAGCCAAAAAGTAGGCCTATTGGATAGAAGAGATTTTCATCAAAAAGCTTATTAATTTTTACTTTTCCAGTTATATTTTCCATTTTTAGCGATAAAACAATTCCATCCTACTGATGCTACAACGAATCCTTCTTTGTTACTAGCAGCGGTCAAAAATGAAGCTTATAAACCACTCTTGCATAAAGCTATAGAATATGCAAAAGCTCATGCTAAAACGAAGGAAGAAATCCGAGAATTGGCTATGGATAAGCTCTTTGTGTTATTTGGCAAAGAAATTTTGAAGATTATCCCAGGAAGAGTTTCAACTGAAGTCGATGCTAGGTATGCTTATATGCAGTGACTTAGTTAGACCCACACGAAAGTGGAGTGGTATTGTATTTTTTTTTCAACAAAAAAAATGTAATTTTTGAAGAAAGATTCAGAAATGGCTACGTTACAGGGCGAGCCAAAAAAAACCGTACTTTTGCGTTTTTTGGTGAAAATTTTTTTTCAAAAATCAACTTAAGGGGTATTTTCATGCGAGAAATCGATTATATTTGAAAAAAAATTTTCTCCAAAAAAACGCAAAAGTATGGTTTTTGGCCCACCCTATAATTCATTTTCGTTTTTTGAGACAAAAAATGACATTTTTGGCCCCAAAAATTCAACAGGAGAAGCGGTCGCCCTCTCTCTCCTCACTATGCTATGATATTATGGGTATAAATTTGATTTTTTAAGGTTGTCGTTCGACAAAGAGGCCTTACTTGAGAAAGCCAAAAAATTCATTCAATTATATGAAGAAGAAGGAATTAGTAAAGATAGGATTTTGATCAAACTTGCTTCTACTTGGGAAGGAATTGAGGTGGCTAGGTAAGACGAGGAATTCTAGAGCAGGGATAACCGGTAACGTATAATCGTGTTTGAATAACCGATAAAAAAAACCGTAACCGAAAGGAAAATAACCGATCGAAGCATGATGGGTTGAAAAACCGAAACTGTAATTGAGAACGATTTTTATTGGTTATCCCTGCTCTACGGAATTCATCAAGTATCGCTTCTACCAAATTTATCTTTATCTTTTTAGAGAACTT
This sequence comes from Acrobeloides nanus, assembly GCA_900406225.1. Lineage (NCBI taxonomy): Eukaryota > Metazoa > Nematoda > Chromadorea > Rhabditida > Cephalobidae > Acrobeloides > Acrobeloides nanus. Next base: position 4,318 of record OZJO01000095.1, read on the forward strand.
GAGTCAAAGCATGGTATTCATGTTAACATGACCCTTCTCTTCAACTTTGAACAAGCTGTTGCCTGTGCCCAAGCCGGTGTTACTTTAGTATCCCCGTTTGTTGGTCGCATNATTCATGTTAACATGACCCTTCTCTTCAACTTTGAACAAGCTGTTGCCTGTGCCCAAGCCGGTGTTACTTTAGTATCCCCGTTTGTTGGTCGCATATTGGATTGGCATGTGAAGAACACTGACAAAAAAGAATTCAACAGAGATACCGACCCCGGAGTTCAGGTACATATCTGTTTGCATACCAGATAGTGAATGTGTGATTTTAGAGTGTCCGTAGAATCTATAACTATTACAAGAAGTTTGGTCATAAGACTCAAGTGATGGCAGCATCTTTCCGTAATACGGAAGAAATCAAGGGGCTTGTTGGAAGTGATTTGTTGACAATTAGGTAGGAATTTTGGAAATTCTTGCTTTATAGATGTTTTTTTCAGCCCCGCTTTGTTAGGTGAACTGGCAAAAGATAATGAGAAGATTAGCCGAGTCTTATCTCCAGAAACAGCGAAAGAATCCAATCTCCAACAAATCAAGGTAGACGAAAAAGTCTTCCGCTATAGTTTGAATGATGATGCAATGGCCAATGATAAGCTAGCCGAAGGAATTCGCAAATTTGCAGCCGATGCCGTCACTTTGGAGCAACTTGTTGATAGTAATCTCTAGATTAGACTTCTATTTGATATATTGTGTTTGACATAGCTGATATTTTTCATTTACTCTTTTGAATAAAAACATTATATACAGGGTGATCCAGATGAATATACAATGAAATAAAATTCGATATCTCGGCATACGAAAAAGATTTTATATGGTTTTTTGCAAGTTGCTAATCATATGACTGACTTTATCTTAAAAATATCTTCATGATTTTTGAGTAAGTCTATATATTGAAGCGAAAACATGAATTTTTTCCTCAACAACTTGAAAAATAGCAACGCCATTTTGTAGAGCGCATCGAAAAACAGTAGGCTTCCAAAATGCTCCATACAGAATAGTCAAGTGGATTCAAATCAGGCGAATTTGCTGGCCATTCATTTCGAGAAATAAAATGCAATTTCCCTGACAGAATATCCATTTTCATGCATTCGAATGATAGCAGGGCGGAATTATTTCATTTTTATTGCTTAAAACCCCATATATTTCACCAAAAAGTTTAAAAATAGCAACAAAAGATGAGAGATAAGTCGAAAAGTTTGAAGTTTCAATTGAAGACTGTCGAAAAAACAAATTAAAAACATTTTTTAAGTGTCCGGTTTTTTGTACGCCACTCTGTACGATTGTGAAGAGGACGAAATTCTAAGACTTTTGACACCAAAAATGAGGAGGCACCCCACTGGAAAAAATTCTAAATCGATTTTTAATTTTCACGTTATAAACGTGTCACACTCAGTCAGACAAGCACGTGTTACTCAGACTAATTCGTTTTATGCGAATTTCAAGAGTATTATAAAAGAACGAGGGTGAATGCGCTCGGAGGCATACGTGGGCAAAAGGGGAGCATAATTCCTCCCATTTCGCCGCATTCGCAAGAAAAATACAATTCGAATTTTTTCGAACGCGAAAAATTTGAGATTTTTATGTGAAAAATGCGAAATGGGTCATCAAAAAAAGCATAATTCGCCAAAAATAACATTCAAATCACGAAAATCGCCACAAAAAATTCACATTTTATATACCAAACTCGCTAAAATTCAATTTTTTATAGATCCAATTCGAAAAAACGAAATGGGTAATAGACCCAATTCGCATTTTTGGTCACTGATCCCATCCCTTGCCCACGTATGTTCGGAGGGGATCGAAGCGCTCGGAGGAATTCGAACGCGTGCCCGACCGCCGAAGGCGCTCGGTCTTCAGGTACTTATACAATGTTTTGATTTCTAAAGTTAAATTTTTATATAGCTGGCATTCACAAATTACTCATTTTCTCTTTTTTGTTGAGAAATATTTTTTAAAAGTGAGAAAAAATAGAATTTATATTTGGCATGTACAAATAAAGGAAACAAATATTGGTGTTACTGGCATAAATATGGGTAGGGGCCACAAAATTTTTAAAGGCTTGGGTGTTGAAGAGTTTTGAACGAAAAATTGAAAATTTCTTACAAATATGTTTTAACATTTTAAAAAATTTTATAATTACAGGGAGTGACTTAACCAGAAATTTCGGAGGGGGGCACGTCACCTTGGTCCCCCAAGGTGATTTTTCCAAAATTTTTAGGATTTTTTTAATCAGTCGATTTCCCGCATAAAATTACCCCTATATGGGTCATGTTTAGGATTTTTGAAGAAAAATTCGGGTTGAAAAAACATGAAAAAATCGCCCAAATTCTGGTTTTTTTATACACTCTGTAAAAAATAAGTATAAAAATATGCGGGCAATATCCCTATCAACTAGTAACACCTATGTCTGCGTTCAAGCATGTCAAAAAATGAATAAAAAAAAGAAAAATTCGATTTTTTGACAAAAACGAATTTTTCTTATTTTTTATTCATTTTTTGACAACTTTTTTGACATGCTTGAACGCAGACTAAGGAATCAAAACATGCATAGCATAGTAATTTTTAAAACAATTTACAAAAAGAAATTTTGTCTTTCAAAAGATTTATACATTATTACTTGAAAGACTCAATGGAGCAAATACTTTAATTTCATACTGCTTAAGAGAAAAACAGTGGAATTTTTGAGGGAGGATGAGAAGACAAAGGCATAAATTACAGGGTGAGCCAAAAAAACCGTACTTTTGCGTTTATTTGGTGAAAAATTTTTCAAATTTTTTTTCAAAAATCGCCTGAAAATACCCCTTTATAGGTGATTTTTGAAAAAAAAACTTGAAAATTTTTAGCCAAAAAAAAAGTAGTTTTGGCTCACCCTGTAGTCAGTTTTAGCCTTTTTCTCATTTCACATAAATGCAACAAGCTGTTATATAAATAAAAAATTGCGAACTAGTATAGTTGAAGCGTCGCGCACTGAACGTGAATTTGTTCGAAAAATTTTTTTCGTGAGAAATGACCCCTTTCGGGGTAATTTTATGTAGGGAATCCGAATTTCGCATTTAGTGAAGAATTTTCTCCTTTTATAGTCTTTTTCCCGCACTCGGCATCCCTGCGTGGTCGCATTTTGGCGGAAAAATTTGTGCAGAATACGTAAATATCAGATATAAAACATGATTTTCTTGTTCCTATTGTTTCAAAAACAGCTTTTTCTTGATTCAAAAAACAGCTTTCCTTGTTTTCATGATCATTTCTCGCAAAAAAATTTTTTCGAAAAAAATTCAGTGCGACGCTTCAATTATACTAGTTCCAAAAATTGATATATAAAAATTGAGACCCGGACTAGATGTAAGTCAAATGAAGAATCTAAGCATCTAGTGCCCATTCATTCTCTGTTATGAAAGCATCCAAGACTTCCTTCATTGCCAAATTTGGTATAAGCTGATCGACAGTCAGTGGAACCCGTGTAATCGGATCGAAGTGTCCGACTCGTTGAAGATGCTCTTTAATATCGGCTCGATCATATGTGATCCCACTTGGGGTGATAACAGGATCTCGCAACAATTCAAAACTGATCTTTCCACATAAGTAATCAGGAATTTCACGTTTCGTTCGGCGATCATCAATCTAAATTGTTGGATAATTTTATACACAGCTATACCTGTGCAGTGGCATAGCCACAGGAGGGGGGGAGGGGTAAGTGCCCACCGTTCTTGAAAAATTTAAAAATTTTCTTCAAGAATCCCCTTTATGTTTTTCCGATTTTGAACATTTTTGGAAAAAAATGACCATTTTTTCTATTTTTTCACTAAAAAATGATATTTTTCACCAAAAATTGGCTATTTTTGCCCAAAAATTTTCACCAAAAAGTGCCCCTCGTAGCTGGGGGATCTTGTGTACGTCACTGTACCTGTGCAAACATATTATTCAATCTATCTTTATTTGCCATAGCTTCAGATTCGATAGCTTCAATTTTACTTTTGACAGTTTCATCCGGCAAACTTTCTTCATCACCCTAAAATATGGCTAAAATTTCAATTTTTTGTTGTGAAAAAGTCAAGTAATTTGATGTTTTATGTTCAAACAAAGTTTTCAAATAACTTTTGTAACTTTTTTTTGGTAATTATTATTTTTAATTTCAAAATACCATGTTTAACTAAAAATCTTTACATAAAAGGCTGTTTTCTGCCGCTCAACATCTTCATCTATTAAGCGATTCAGATATGATTGCAATTCAATTTCTTGATTAATTCTCTTTTCCTCATCGATGCGAAAACGTTCCCTACGAGCCATACGTAGCGCCAGAGTTATTTCATCGCCATACGAGATTTTCTGATTATATGCATATTCGTGAGCACGAGTAAGAAGTTTTATTGCTTCGTCATATTGAGCCATTTGAACACAAACTTTACCCAACAAATAATTTGCCTAAAGAGAAAAATTCGTCAAAAATTAAATTTTCAAAAATCGCATGAAAATACCCCTTATTAGTGATTTAAAAACAAAATTTTGGAGCTACTTCGGCTGGGGGGACCCACCAAGTCAACATGATCTCAAACTTATGTTAAAAGTTTAAAAATTTTGTTCGAAAATGCGCTTTCTAGGGGTAATTTTACATGAGAAATACGTGAAGCTCTTTTAGACCAAATCCAATCTCAGATTTCAAGATTTCTCGAGGATTCGCCATTTTAGCTATAACTAAAATACAAAAGTTGATCAAAATTTCATCTTCAAAAAACACTCATTTTCACAATTTCTGAAGCATTTGGCGTGAAAATAACATCAGAATCGTGTTTCTCATGTAAAATTACCCCTATAAAGCGCATTTTCGAACAAAATTTTTGAATTTTTAACAAGTTTTGAGACCAGCCAAAGTAGCTTCATTTTTTTGAAAATTTTCGCTAAAAAACGCAAAAGTACGGTTTTTTGGTTCACCCTGTAATTGGCGCCAACCAACACCAACTTCAATTATCGATAAATCTAACCTTAACATTTTTCTTTTCAATCTCAAGTGCCTTTCTACAATCATCTTCTGCTCTGTCCCATTGCTTTAAATTAATCCAACAAAGTGCTCGGTTAGTAAAAAACGTTGGCTCGTATGGATTATGCATGATAGCTTTGGCATATGCTGCAACTGCTTCCTCATAACGTTGGGCTTGAAACAGTTTATTGCCACGTTCTTTAAAATCGTTTGCTTGATTAGACATCCTAAATTCGATATATTAGGTTGTTCAATAAGTATTCGCGCTACTTTTTTGTCACCTCGAGGGCTCCGAAAAACCGTTTTCGACAAAAAATTTTCAGTATTAGGCAAGAATATATGCTGAATACGAAAAATTCGTTAAAAATAGCTCAATTGAAAAAATATTCAATTTTTAACGAATTTTTCAATTTTTAGAATATTTTTCAATTTAAAAATTCGTTAAGAATTGAATATTTTTTGCCATTTTTAACGAATTTTTCGATTTTTGGCATATTTTTCAATTGTTGACGAATTTTTAGATTTTTGGCCAATTTTTAGCACATTTTTCAATTTAAGAGGCGATATCTTAAAAACTCGCACCTACCGGCACTAGAAAATTTTCTTCTCATGGGCGCGACAAAACCTAGCAAATATTAAAGTAGAATGCTCTAAACAATTTTTAAAGCCGTTCCCGACCAAATTCTCGAACCTCCAAATTCCTTTAGAAGCTTAGAAGGTGTACTACCCCCAATTTTAAGCCATTTTTCGAAAGTTCAAACGCGTATAACTCCGTGAAATCGCACTTTTATGGCCTAAAAATTTGCAGGAATGTTCGGGAGAGTGTATCTCATCGATATATGTCATTTTTAGGCCATAAAAAGTGCGATTTCACGGAGTTATGCGCTTTGAAATTTCGAAAAATGACGTAAAATTGGGGGTAGTACACCTTCTAAACTCCTAAAGGAATTTTGGGGGTTCGAGAATTTGGTCGGAAACGGCTTTAAAAATTTTTTCGAGCATCCTACTTTAATATTTGCTAGGTTTTGTCGCGCCCGTGAGAAGAAAATTTTTCAGGTTCGAAATCTCGAGATATTGTCTCTTAAAAATTGGCCAAAAATCGAAAAATTCGTCAAAAATTGAAAACTTTGTCAACATTTTTCAATTTAAAAAGTAGAAAAATTCGCCAAAAATCGAAAAATTCGTTAAAAATGGCAAAAAATTTTCAATTTTTAACGAATTTTTCAACAATATGTATCAGCAAAACATTGGTTTGACTTTGGAAAAATAGAAAATCGATTTTTTTTTCAAATTTTGAGTGTAAAATGGAAACGGAATTAAACTCGATTTTTGGCGAATTTTTGAAATGTGGAAGTAACGTTAAACAAACAACCTGTATGATCAGTAAAATTCTTTGGATGTACTGTTCAAAAAATGCAAAAAGAATTTTGTGTTAAAGAAAAAAATGAATGCAGCATGTGAAAGATAAACGGCGGAAATATTTTTTGCGCGATACATATGTATATAAAAATCAAAATTTCGTTGTAGAGTTTTTCATGGTTTGCAGTTTAGTTGGATTAATTTTAAAAAATTCAAACTTTTCACTCATTTTTACCAATAATAACATCGCTATTTCGTTCTGACACGTTTCTGATATCACTAATAGTCGGTCTGACGTCAGAACGTCGTTCTGAAACCGTTTATGTTACTAGGACCCTGGGGAAGGTGTCAGCAAAAGCATTTCTTGGTTTGACTTTGGGAAAATAGAAAATCGATTTTTTTCTAATTTTTGGTGCAAATACGAAAGGGGTATTTATGGTCGCTTGATGTTTCGAAACTTGAAATTTCAAAACTTTTTAATGTTTTTAAGGAGGATTTCTCCGGAAATACAACGCCAATCCTGATAATTTTGGTGTCGTTAGAAAGCTGGGTTTCGTAGCAATCGAATGACACCAAAATCATGCCATAACTCTTTCTAGTTGCGGAGATACGTCGAAAAACTGAAAAAATGTCGAAAAAACTGACATTTTTTTATACTAATTATGCAATAACTCCTCAACCAGAAAGAGTTATGGCATGATTTTGATGTCATTCGATTGCTGCGAAACCCGGCTTTCTAATGACACCAAAACTATCAGGATTGGCTGTGCATTTCCGAAGAAATCCTCAAAAACATTTAAAAAAACGTTTCGAAACATTAAACGACCGATCAAACTTCTGTCCAGGGGGCTAAAAGGTGCCCATCATCCAATAAGTGATCACCCATGGGTGAATCGCTTATCACCAACTGGGTGGTAATTAGATCATTGGGTAATACCACCCAGTGGGTGATTTGGGTGATCACTCATTGAGTAGTTTTGGGTAATTGGCACCCATCATCCATTGTGATTTGGGTGCCAATACCCACTGGGTGGTATCAGGGGGCAAAAGTTCGGGGAAAAGCGTCTAAAAATCGGGGACAGACCGACAAAAATTCGGGGACATTACCCCTGTCGGATTTTTCGTTTTTTGTATTGAAACATTGAAAAACGCAAAATCCAACAGTAGTAGTGTCTTCCGAACTTTTGTCGGTCTGTCCCCGAACTTTTGGACGTTTTTCTTCGAACTTTTCCCCCTGATATATTGGGCTGTTCCAAAATTTTTTACACTTTTTTCATTTCATGAAAAGTGTAAAAACTTTTGGAACAACCCCAATACTTTTCAGATAAGAGATGATCATTCAAGAAGATTCTACCTTTAATAACTTGCATTGTATTGCTTTATGTACAGCCAAATCGACAGATAATGGTCTATCGCAAGTGCAACGTCTTTTGCTTGGTGGTTTAGTTGATGGGCTTGAAAATATTCCTCTCAACCATAATGTTCGCTCATCTCTCTTGGCTACTGGAATTTACATACTTTATTCTAATGGAAAGGTAAATTTTCAGTTCAGTTTTTTATATTATCGGTTGATTGGGGGAGGGGGATCATTGAAAATTCAAAAAAATTGAAATAACACCAGCGCACAACCTATATATATCGGGTTGATTCAAAAGTTCTCGGACTTCACTTTTTTTCTTTTGATATCCCAAGCCGTCCTTCAGAACACCATCGAAAGAGTCTAGAAGTTCGCTGCCAAGCTCTGTATCAACGACTTCACCTCCTCGTACCTGGCACCAGGCACGTAGCCTGGATTTCCTAACGGGGGGAGGGGGAAATGACTCAAAGTCCAAAATCCACAGGTAGTGAAAATTCGTTAAATATTGAAAAATTCGCCAATAATCGAAAATTCGTCAAAAATCGAAAATTTGTTAAAAATGGCTTAATCGAAAAAGCCTGATGGCTCGATCGAATTTTTATAAGTCGGATTTTCTGATTTTGAAACAAATGTTCTTATCATCCCTGCCTAATGGTCCCCCTTTATGATTTTTTCATCAAAAAATGTCCAAAATTTTCTATTTTTTTCATAAAAAATTGTTATTTTCTGAGTATTTTCAGCATAAAACGGCCATTTTAAAAAAAATTTTGCGCCTGCGGCGGATTGAATTTGATCATTTTTTGTGCTTTCCATGAGCTTTTTGAGCTCGTTTTTGAATTTTGTTCTGCTTTTTGAGTCATATCTAGAATTTTAAACAGGTTTAATTTTTTTTAGTATGCAGAGGCTCTATCGAAGATTCTAATTGAAGCTTTAAAAGAACTTCCTCATATGCGATGGATTGATGATGGTGCCATCAACAAACTTGAGAGTAATTTTGGAACTTTTCCCCTTTGGGGAGGCTCAATCAACAGGATTCCAAAAACTGATACTTTTTTGAAGAAAATTTTACGGGAAAATATCCTCTAGGGGTAATTTACCTACGAGGAACACGTTGAAAATGTTATTTGCAGCTATAATTCATCAAAAATCGAGAACCAACAAAACGATTCTCGATTTTTGATGAATTATAGCTGCAAAATGTCGCTGCCATCGTGCTCCTTGTAGGAAATTATCCCTAGAGGATATTTTTTCATAAAATTTTCTTCAAAGAAGTATCAGTTTTTAAAATCCTGTTGAATTGTGTCTCTCCAGGGGGAAGAGCTCCATAATTTTTTGCTTGTTATTTATTCGAATATTTATAGAAGTTCCTATCTCCGAGCAATTTATGTTTTGCTACAACACCGTTCTAAGTGATATTGCTTTTCATTTTTCTCATATTCGTGATGAAATTGTTGGTGCTCAATTGCTTACCCTAACAAATCTGATTGAAAAGGCTATAAAATTTGCTAAAGATCTTCAAAACAACGTTGATTCAGAAGGAAATTCTTCTATTGCTTCAATTGAAGATAAAGGTTGTTAGAGGCTTAGTATGAATGCTGGCAGTCGCGAAACGAATTTGTTGCGCTAGCCGTCTCGAAATACAACTTTGTGATGTGGGCAGTCTTGAAATTGTGAAAAATGCATTATTTTGGGTCACTAATTCGGTACGGCTAGCGCCCAGAAACTCGTTTTACGACCAATGTCGTACGCGCGTTTTGGGTACCTGGGGCACGATACTCTCTTCGAGATCGAAAAAATTTAAATTCCTAATGGTCTCTTATTTTTTGTCCAAAATTTTAAACAAATCATGGTCTCCCCACTATGATTTTTCACAAAATTTTCAATTTTTTAATCAAAAATCCGACAATTTCCATTTTTTCGAAATTCATCTTTTTTTAATCCAAAAATCGTCAATTTCTGAACATTTTTTGAGTAAAGAACAAGCATTTTTCAGCAAAACAATTTCCTGAAAAAGTCACATAGGGATCGAACCTGCGAGTCCAACGTTGCTTAACTTGCCAGATCGGACGGGATGCTAACTTCGGACTTTTAATTTTGGGTTCAGCTTTTTTATAGTTGGGGCTGAAACGAGCATATTAATTTTTAGAAGATCTCATGAAACTCCTATGTATGATAATTGGATTTCTACGCTCCATCGGCCGTTTCAGCTCGGATCTATCATATCCATTGATTTCTCATATCTATCCACTCCCTTTTAATTTGGCTGATTCACCATATCCTAACACTAGGACATACAAGTAAAAGTTTTCGATAATTTTTGCTTCAATTGACTTCTATAGGTTGAGCACTGATGCTTCAAATTGGTTTTTCAATGAAGCCAGTGAAGAGAAGAGTGTACCGAAGAAAGTTTTTTCCAAGCATGGAAGCAGTTTTCTTAATTCATTCACTAAAGATAGACTAAAGGATCGCTATATATTTTGCTATGACGAGATTCAAAAAATTTTGAATGAGGTACAGTCAAACCTAGTAACCATACATGGGCAAGTAGAAAAATGAAAAATTTTGGACTTTTTTGGTGAAAAAATAGGAAATTTTTCCAGTAATGGAGGGACCCCCCTTGTCCCACTCTAGCTACACCACTGGTCACTATTGAGAAGTTTGACTGTATACAAAAATGGAAGCATCGAAAAATTTTGTCATATCGCACATTTTTAGATAGAAAAGTTACTTGAACTTGACATTTTGAGAGTGTTTGACTCCTTTGCTACGGAGATCTTTAATGCGAGTGAAATGCGAAGATTTCCTTATCACACAATTTCTGAAACTATTACTTTGGTTTGCGTGACTTTGTTGAGAGATATTCTACAGCCATTCTCATTACATGATGATGACTCATCAATTCCGGATTCGTTTGCAAAAGAGGTCAGTTTTTAACTAGTTGATATCAATTAAGGAGCATTTTACCAGATTTGACATCTTAAAATCAGCAGACTTGGCACCCCTATTTTTACCCCCTAGAGGGATCATTTTCAGAAAAAATTTTCACACTGGTGGTCCCCCATTGTATAGTAGCTCCCAAATTATTTTTTGGCTTTAGATAGTTTCATTTGCCGATGAAATGTTTCGACGTGGTCAGGAAGCCATTGGACAGAAGAGTGTTGTTGATATGCGTCAGCTAGAAGAACGGCATTCCAAGTCGAAACATGGTAAAGACTCCTTAGTGAATAGACTCAAGATGACGGTGATTTCTAATTCGATTTGTCTAGAGCTTTTAGTTTGGAGTACGGTTGATGAAACAGGTTAGTTGCCATTCATGGTTCTCGAGCTCAGGGACCGAGGCAGGCACGTAGCCAGGATTTCCTGATGGGGAGGGGGGGGGGGCAATGACCCAAAGTCCAAAATTCACAGGTAGCTGTGGTTTTTTCAAATTTTTCTTGACGGGGGAGGCAATTGTCCGGATTGCCCCCCCCCCATGTGCCTGGGTCGAGGCCCGTGGGGCCGGCCCCTTTTTCGACCCTGGTCGAACTTATCTGGCTTATTTGTAGACGGTGACAATATCTTTGCAAAATTGGTCTCTCGCCTGAAGCAACAACATCGACATGTTCTAGCTAATATGCCAGTGAATGTTATGACGCTAGAAGCACTTGGGAGTTTGGCTGAAAAGTTTCCACCATTGGCTAAATCTCAGATTGTTCATACATTAACTCAATATATTTGTGATCCATCGCCCGTGCTGGCTAAATTGGCTATTGAATCTGTATAGCTTTATGTTCATATTAGATGAGATTTGTCCACATTTTTAGCATTATGATAAAAAAAGTGCAAGAGAACGAAGAGAAGATGAATCCATAATTAAGAGAAGAGCAGCACTGATTAGTTTGAGAGGTGCTGCGATTGATTCTCTTTGCAGGTTATAGTGGATTCGGAACTACTTCGGCTCTTATACTTCATGGAACGTGGTGTCTAAAATTGAAAAATTGTTTCGATTTTCTAAAAACCTCGTATAAGAGCCTAAGTAGCTGCTCTTTTTTCAAATTGGAGTCTTCTTTACAATTATTAAATTTAGAGCGTTGCAATCAGCGCTGCTAGTCGACTCAAATGCAGTTCAAGCTTGCTTGTCCAATTTATCCACAAAGCTTTACTTAGTGGCTAGTGAAACAGACATGTAGGTTTTGAATGTATTGGCATATCTGTTGCGAAAAGCCCGTTTCTAATCACTCTAGAGCCTTGGTGATGTTAGATCTTCACATTCATTTTTCAACTTTCCATTGATTTTAATATATTGATCTTGATTAAAAATTTTGGTTTAGAAATTCTCTAATCGTCTCTGAAAATGCCATTCTTACTCTTTCACGAATCGGTGTTTTGTTTTCTAAGGATGAACATGTTCCTGGTCTTATACTACAGGTATTCTTTTATTCCATACAGGGTGTTCCAAAAAAGTCATCTGGTCATTTTTTTCGATGCGCACAATTGATTTCTCACATAAAAATTCCCCTAATGAGTCATTTTGGAAGAAAGAATTTTCGCCAAAAAATGACCAAATGGCGGTTTTTTGGAGCATCCTGTATTGCTGATCAAATTTAGATTTTCCTTCAAAAACTTTCGAATCCTTCAAACCCGGATAACTTGATTATAAATGGACTAGCCGATATGTGGATTGCCGGAGCGGTACATTTTTCTGTATAAAAAAGTTTATTGTTTTTGTAGAAATCGATTCACGACGGAGTAATGAAATTGTTTATTCAAATAACAGTGGCTTCAAGTAATCGAATTTACACTGCCGAAAAGGATAGTTCAGATTCGGCTGCTTATTCGTAAGTTTTGAAAAACTTGAAAGTGACTGTTTGTTTGTGAACGCCATAGAGTTATTAATATTTTGAAACACTCCATGGTCCCCACATCACATCTCCCATAATTTGTCCTAGGTGTGAAATTCTCTAGGACAAACGGTACTATTTCGGATTGGGGCAGTACTATTCTAAGCTTCAAGCTCAATTGAGACATGAAAATGAAGACGCACTAAAGCGTCAAACTGAAAAACGTAATCTTGAACCAGGACACGTGCTTGGAAAATTCATTCTATTATCTTGACTAACTAATCCTGATTTTCCCACCATACGACCACGCAGGGATGCATAAAAAGCTATATCCACGTTTCTTTTCGTTTCAATGTACACGTTGCCTGATTCAATAAAAAGTCCCGTGGTAGCCAAAAGAAAATTTTCGACTATATTAATTTTCCTTTTTAGACATGTTTCATTGGCCGTAGATAATGCGCTGGCAAGAATGACGCAGTCGGTTAAAGATGAAGAAGATCAGATGACTTTGTTAGTACGTCTATTGGAGCTTTTTGTCCAACTTGGAGTCGAGAGTAAACGAATTGGAGAGAAAATTTCCAAGTCTACTGTTAAAGTATTTTTTGTTTGTTAATGTCATAAAAAAGTATTCATTTAAGATGTCAACGAGTGCTGGAAACTTGGGTGTGTTAATACCAAAGATTTCTACTTTGTTAAGATCTATGAATCCTGTTTCTAATCCATCGATTAAATTGAGAAACTTGTTTCGAGATTTTTGGTTTTATTGCTCGGTTTTAGGGTTCAACGTTTCTTATTCTGGTATGAAATAAGATTTATACAATTGTTTAAATTTAACTTTTCCCTTAGGACTTTGGCCCGAAGAATGGTATAATGCAGTTTGTGAAATTGCTACAAAATCTCCGGTTCTAGTCGCTATTGAGAACTTGAAATCGGAGTTAATTGATAACGCTGCTATCCGACTTGAAGGAATTACTCCGGTTTATTCTTAACTTGTCAAATGTTTTAAATCAGTGTGCATTTTTAGACAGAGCTCCAGGAATTGCGGAATTCAGTCTGTTCTGAACTGAAGCAAAATACTGAAGTGGTCGCACTTGTCAATCGAATGGAAGTGGCGCAGTGTATCTATTTACTGTCGGTTTGTAGGATGGAGAAAATGCGAGTGGTTTATTCGACACAACCTGATTCTGTGCACTGTTTTTTCCGCTATCTCGAAGATCGGTATGTAACAGTGATATTGAACATAGTTGCAAAAATTGACAATTTTGTGTTGTGCAAATCATGCTGTTCCTCCTTAATACCTAACTAACCCACGGGCTAACTTTTCCTTTAGCCTGTTTTCTAGCTATGGAACTCTCTCTATGTGGTGAATAATTATTGTTCTGGTATAACATTACACATAACATCACAAAAAGAGGGCCGCTCCAAAATCGGAAATAAAAAATTTTTTCACTTGTTTTTTTACTTTACTCTAAAGTAAAATCTCGGGGAGTGCCGTTCGGAGCCACATTTTACTATAGAGTAAAACCCTCGAGAGTGCTGCTTGGAGAAACTGCGAGTGCGTTAGCGTACTCATCATTATTTTGTTTTAATTGAGAAATTTTAGTGCTATCAGGAAGGATAAAAGTGGAATGTGGCAGTGCTTGCTATCTGCTATTTCTGTGATATTTGATGAGTATCTAACAGAGACTAAAAAGCGTTATGCGGATGATCGAACTGTTGAAACTAAGTTGGAACATCAAGCGCAATTCCTGTTGGTACAATTTAACAACAATTTGAGAGAGGTACATAAACATAATAAATCAATTGTTTTTCTTCAACATGTTGTTTTAGATTAGACGTGTGGCTGATTCCTGTCTAAGCAAACTTATCGATACATTCCCTTATTTACTGTGGAATGGGAAAGTCATTTGGACGTCGTTGGAAATACTACAAGGCCTGTCGAAGAATCTTGAATCTGACGCAGATTGCAAGCAAACGTCTTTGAGCTTACCGAATCTTCCATGGAGCATACTTTTGCAGGTTTGTTGAGCGTTATATCAAGTGTAGAAAATCGTAGAGAAATTTTTTTTATGCCTCAAAAATCGACTCCCCGAGTAGAAAAACCTGTATAGGGTCGAAAATTTTGTCAAAAATCGACTTCTATAGCCAAATATCAACATTTTGAAAATATGATTGCATTTTTGAGGCTATTTTTTGAAAAGTCTGTATATTGGCACGAAAACATGAGTTTCATTCAAAAAGATCACTGATTGGATTGTATTCAGCATACTAAACTCTTACTACTGAACAAGAATTTATCTCGAAAACGAAAGAAAAATGTCGATTTTAGATGGATTTTTTAGACGAATTTTTTGATCTTTAATATGAAACAAACTAATATATTTTACAGGATTCAATAGAAGAAAGAAAAGCGGTAACTAAAGATTTTGCTATACGATGTGAGCAAATTTTGAGTGAAGCTATGCGTTGGGCTCCTGCTACTACCAATAATCATTTGTTGGTAAGTGTTTTTGTTATGTGCGCTATCTAGCTAATCAAGAAATCGGAATCGGCTGTTTCCTTCACTTGTTGCAATTTTTAGGAATACATTCGAAAAACTGACTCACTAAATGACCAATCGCTGCGCTTAACCATTAATGCCGTTCTGAAGAATATGGACAACCCCGGAGTTTTGACTGGCGAATCCCTGGTCGTAGATGATCCATCCACATCTGATATTTCTCTGTACCTTTCTTCACTGAGTACTAGAGCTGATTATTTGGGTCAAATCAAAGGCATGCTAATGATGTTGCACTCGACGGATGAGCAAACCGCCGAACAATCACTTATCGACCATTTGGAGAGAATTTTGGATGACGCCGGTCTACAAAAGAATGAAGATAAGATGGGACGTGCTATAATGTTGATGGCTGCGTTTTTTATTCATCTAAAAGGTGGTGTAAAATAAAAAATCTGGTACTAGTTTTCAATAGCACGACCGCAAATGAATGGGGTCTGAAATTTTTTTCAGATTTTAACCGAAAAAAGAAAAAAAAACGTTCATTCCCTAGGTGTGAAAATGTTTCCTTTACCCGGGTTTAGGGTCGGGAAGTTGGTGTATTGAATCGAAAATTGAAAAATATACTAACTTCCCGATCATAAATCCTGGTAAGGGAAGCATTTTCACGCCTTGGGAATGCGCGCAATCGATTTCTCGCATAAAAACGGGAGAGGGGGGGGGGGGGGGGGGGGGGTAAACGACGCGTTTCTGGTTAAAATCTGAAAAAATTTTCGGATCCAGACCTCATTCGCGGTCGCTCTTGGAAACTACTAGAACCGAAAATCTTTTGATTAACCTTGAAATTTTCAGATTTGAATCACCGTTTACTCCGAGCTTTGATCTGGGTTCCGCTCAGGAATTTTACCGATTCAACAATGCGATTATCTATTATGAGTTGGAATTGGATTTTAGTTGCTAGAGCTGATTTTCAAATCGACGTAACTACTTTTTTCGTATCATATTCCTTATTGCTAAACGTCTTTCTTTATAGTTCTTTCAAGAAATGGCTTCTTGTTGGATAAAAATTGCGCAAAGAGATATGGGTGTCTTCGCTCCGGATGATGTTATGGCTTGTCCATTGTCTTGTCGTTATGCTAATAGAAGACCATCACCTTTATTGCAGCCACATGCTTTATGGGTCAATGTAAAAAGAAGCTTTAAAATTGTATAGTAAATTTAAATTTTACAGTTTCTTACCGAACGAGTCACGTTGGCTAAATTCTGCAACCAAGAACAAATTGATCTTTTCGAGCTGATGTTTATTCAAACTTTGTCATTACGAATTGGAGACTCGACTGTGCCAAATGTTACACAACAATCGACTAGTTATATCGGCTGTGCTGGATTTCATTCCCG
>OZJO01000096.1:0-16765 GCA_900406225.1 Acrobeloides nanus
AACCTCCAAAAACATCACCATAATTCCCGGCTGAATGATTCCACACACACACACACAACCAAAATACTATATAGGATATATAAAATTTTAATAAATTACCCCGGGTATTTTTTAAAACTTTGACAAAAAATGAATTTTTCAAAATTTGATAAAATTGATACCTTCACTTCTAAAATGCCCATCTCTCTAAAAAAATTTCTTTTTTGCTCATTTTTTTAATCCTATGTAATTTTTAAGTTAAAAATAATTTTTTTAGTGTATATACACGTTTGTCGCAGGACAAAAACAACGGGTAAAACTTGAATTTGACGATTTTATACTTGCTGGGACTACGGATAAGTAATTTTTTTTAATTTTTGAAAAGATTTAAAAAATTTTATTTTTTAGCTGTGATCTTGAATATATTGACATTTACTCAGAGCTCAAATCTCCTACGGATGACCTCCTTTCGGCACCACTCGGAGGGAGGTATTGTGGGACAATTTCACCTCATCTTAGAATTAGGTAGGGGTTAAATTATTTTTGCATTTTTGTACAAAATATTTGGATTTTAATTTTTCGAACTCATCAAAAATTGATTTAAAATTTTTTTAAACTAAAGAGATATAAAAAGCTCTGGTTTACAACGATATCGCACTTTAAAAATTAGCTTAGGCTTGGGCTTAGGTTTAAGCGTAAGCCTAGACTTAAGTTTGGGCTTAGGTTTAGGCTTAAGCTTAGGTTTGGGCTTAGGTTTAGGCTTAAGCTTAGGTTTGGGCTTAGGTTTAGGCTTAAGCTTAGGTTTGGGCTTAGGCTTACAATGATATCGCACAAATGCACTTAAAAATTTTGCTTATATTAAGCATACATGTCAAAGAGGGGGTATTGGACCTCAAAAAACGAATTGGTTCAAAGCTACCCCCCCCCAGCTTCAAAAAATTTTTTTCGGTGGCTTCGCCGCCGAAAATATGAATTGGGCTCCTATTTTTTAGCTCAATACGACGAATTGCGGGATGGATAGTCCCCCCTCTCTGTCCACGTATGGGCTTGTTAGGCTTATTCTTAGGCTTGGCTTAGGCCTCGCGTTCCGATTTACTGCCTGCGGCGCTCAGCCTCATTTCCTTTTCTTCCTCTTCCCCCCCCCGTAGACCATTTAGATGATTTTCCAAGAGTAAGGACCTGCAAATTCGAATTTCCCATGTCGACCTCTTCCCCGAATGCAACAAATCAGCCGACTTGGAGAACTTTGTAAAAATCAATTTTTGGTCTTGGGGGGGGGTGGGGTCCCGTAGACCTCTTAGGTTTTCCAAGAGTCGGACCTTCGGATTCGTGTTCCCCATACCCGAACCCCCCCCCCCCCCCNCCAGAGTCGGGACATACTTTTTTGGAATTAAGACAAAATTTTAGGCAGATTTAGTTAAAGAAGAAAAAATTTTTAGGCGAAAAAAGTTAGCCCGGACAGAGTGACAAACATGTCTCCTTTAAAGAGTATAATTCCTTTTTAATTTAGCCTCCATAATGTTCTCGTCCTCGTCTTTCACTCGAGAGTTGGCAACAAAAGAGCTGAAAAATTACGCCTCAAAGGAAGATATCAATTTTTCTCAGATGGTAAAAAAATCTATTTTTCATTTTTAATATTGAAAAATTTTCAGCTCGTTACATCCCAGGCATGCCTATTCCTGATCACCCGTGCGGGTTTGTCCTAGAAGGAAAGAAAAAGTACCCTAATTGTTGAAATTTTTAAAAAATTTAATTTTTTTAGACGACGTGGCTCAATTTTATCACCTACTTATCCAGGAAGCTATCCTAGTGTATTTTTTTGACGTCATTAAAAATTTATAAACATTATTTTTTTAGAATTTTCACTGTACATATTTGTTCAAGGGCAATCCTGATGATAGAATTCGATTGCATTTTCGAGATTTTGACATTTATTTTGGTGGAGAACAGTAATTTTTTTTAAATTTTTGAAAGAGGATATCTTCTTAAAAAAGAAATTTCTAAAAAATTCAATCTTTTAGCTGCCCTTATGACACCATGACTATATATGATGGTTCTTCAAATTGGGACCCTATAATAAGAAAAGTTTGTGGCCTACAACAAAAATTAGAAATGTTTTCAATTGGGAATCAAATGTTGATCGAATTCAATACGACAGATCCTATGAAGACGGATCCTAGAGGGTAAGGGTTGAGTATTTCCATGAAAATTTAATTTCGAAATTTTTTTGCCTCGATATTTTTTCTGCTTAAAAATGTCATCATCGTGCTCAGCATATACGAAAACCTTTAAACGATACCCATCAAGAGAAATTTTTAAAATGTTGACCCTGATTTTCAGGGTTTTCGTGTCAATACACAATTTTTGGTTGGAAATTCAAATTTTTTGATTTGTATAGACAATATGGGCATCAATAAAGAGCATTTTTGGTGCCAAATTTGAATTTTTCAAGTTTTCGTATCGTTACATAGGTCTAGGTTGGTTGGGGAAGGATAGAGGTGGTAAGAAAACCAACAATTCACTTTTAGCTATGTCATCGAATACGAATTTTCCAACCGCTTTGTCAACGTCAAACAATTAATCAACAATCAAAAAGGTGTCTCACATCTCCGGGGCTCGGAATGTGATGTCCGAGTGCAATCAAATCGTGAAACAGTTCACTATATTCAATCCCCTAATGTAAGTATAACTATTCTACCTATTTCGTATAAAAAATTTGCTTATTTTAGTACCCCGAAATGTATCCACCCAATACTACTTGTACTTACATCTTGGATGGATTACAAGGCGATCAAAATTTGGAAAAGGTGATACTAAATTTTGAGGTTTTTGCAGTGCTTTCGGATCGAGAGACAACAAGAATTCCACCGTCAGCTGGGTAGGTTTGAAAAATTGTTTATGATAGAGAATTTTTTATCGGACTCGTGTTCAGCTCTAAACGAGTGCCATTTGAAAAATTGAAAATCAGGCAAAATGGTGTGTATTGACACGAAAATTTGAATGATGGTATTCGTTTAGAGCCTTTCAAATTCGTGTTCATCGATCCTAAACGAATATCATCATGTCTATAAAATTTATAATGTTTGAAAATTCATATTTTCGTGTCAATACACAACTATTTTTCCTGATTTTCAATTTTACAGGCTTGTTGGTACTCGTTTAGAGATTTTTAAAGGTTCTGAACATAGTTTTTCAAGCATTCGTCCACCCTTCAAAAAATCTATGTATTAGCACGAAAACATGATGATTTTAGGACAATCGTTCGCCCCGCGGATTATGACAATGATGATTGTGATAATGCTTTTGTTGGGGTGGCTGCCACTGGGACTTCTATGAGAGATGTTCTAGCTAATAGTGAAGGAAGTTCGTATGATGTGACTTTATGTGAAAGGCTGCCACTTGGTGCAGAAGCAATGGGGCCTTATACTAGTCAAGGTCCTAGAATGGTAGTGTTGTTTGGCAGCTTGGATCAGCCGATAAGTGATGGGCAGAAACCTCTGGGTTTTCGAGCAAGGGTGGAATTTAAAACTGGTAGGATATGGAAATAATCCACAGCGAACCATTTTGAATAAAAAGTGGCGATCAAACAAAACATGGTGACCGAATGGTTAGGACTCTAGATTTGCAGTTTCTACTGGAGGGTTCGAATCCCGCCTGAATTCAATTGTTTTTAACATTTTGTTCGTCTTAGCGAGCTATAAAACATGCTGTCTTTCTTTTTTTAAATAAAAAGGCAAAAAAGTTAAAAACAATTGGATTCAGGTGAGATTCGAACCCTCCAGTAGAAACTGCAAATCTAGAGTCCTAATCATTCAGTCACCATGTTTTGTTTAGTCGCCATTTTTTATGCAAAAATTACTATCAAAAATTCAGAGATTTACATTTTCGCGAAAATTCTAAAAATCAGTTCCAAATTCAAAATATTGTCAATTTGTTAGATTTTGGCATCCCTGGTGAGCCTGTTGGAGATTCTAATAAATGCTTGTTTCGATTCAAAAATCGACGTGGCTCTATAAACAGCCCTAGGTATCCAGCCAATGTAAGTGAAGCTATCGGCTAAGGCTATCCCCCCCCCAGTACCAAAATTCATCCAAATATACCACTTACAAAATGATGCAAAAACAGTTCAACTCTGACAGGGATTGAACCAGCGACATATGGTACAGAAAATTTTTCCTCCAAAAACGTTTGATATGCAAATTTTTTCAAGTAATTTTAAGTGGGATTTGCTTTGACAACTTTTTATGATTCGCTAAAATAAAATTTTTGATCCTGGTGGGATTGTAAAATTCGGAGACTTTGGGGGTTTCCCGGGGTCTTATACTACAAGGCACTGACCTTTTATTTCACCCAAAAGTGCAACAGATTTTCACCAGGTCCACGCAATCGGTCTCGAACTTTTATTTCCGCCCAACACAATGGATTTCCCCAGGTATTCGTGATCGGTCTTGTGTAGTAAACGGTCTTGTGTAGTTTAAAAACGAATTTTCGATTTTAGTACCCAACTGATACAAATTGTACGTATTTTATCCAAGGACAAAAAGGAGACAAGATTTTGTTGTATTTTGAACAATTTGCTTTGTTTGAAGAAACTTCTATCCATGAGTAAGATCTTTAAACAATTTTATAAGTGCCGGGAAATCGAAAACTGCGGAGGGAGTGGGTGGGTCATAAAAACAAAAATTTTGGACCGGGATCTGTGCAACTATGTTCTGTAATAACATCTCTGGTTTAAATCAAGCGTTTCTGAGATCGTCTGAACAGACAGCCAAACATTACACGTTTAATGTAGTAGGATTTAGAATTCTAAAAAATCGAAAAATTTAAAAAATCGATTTTTAGATGCAATGATTGGTTGGAAATTTTTGACGTTTTTCGAAGTGAAAATGGCGAGGAACGACTTGTTTTACAAGGTACAATATAAAAAATACTATGCCATAAAATTCAAAAAATTGACCCTTTTCATGGCGAGTCATACAAAAAATGTCGGCTCGTAGCACGGTGGATAGAGATGCGCCCGTTCGATCTGACAAGTTAACAAAACATTGGGCCCGATCCCATTAGAGTAAAACTTTTTATTTTCAAAAACATTTTTGATTTTCAAGGAGCGAGAAAATTCTCAAAAAAAATTTTTTAATCAAAAGTTTTACCCTAGCGAAATCGAACCTGCGGACCAGACGTTGCTTAACTTTCCAGATCGTACGGGCGCGTCTCTACCCCCTATGCTACGATGTCGACACTTTTTAAAACTCGTCATGAAGAGGGTTAGGGTCGCCACAAGCTATCGTGTCCCCACAAGCAACGAATTTCGTACGATGCCATCGTACTGCGTCGTACGATCGTACGACAGCTTGTGGCGATTTCATCGTACCCTTACGTTAATTTTACGATCGTACGATGACTTCGTACGATAGCTTGTGCCGTGCTTGTGGCGACCCTTATATCTTTAACCTTTTAGCCAAGCACTGTTGGACAATGTTTCCTGGCCCGACCGTGTCCACTTTTGGCTCATATGAAATGCGGGTCGTGTTTAGCTCAGACTCCGTGGGCACTGAGAATGGCTTTAAGGCTTTTTATGAAATTAGAAAGGCTTTTAACGAGGATGTACCTTCTAAGGAGGGATCGGACTCGAGGCATTGTGGCCATGTTATACAAGCTACGGATGAGAAAACTACGGGTTATTTTCACTCCCCTGGTTATCCGATAAAATATAACAAGGATCTTATATGTGATTGGATGATAGTGGCGAGGGAAAAGCATCAGGTAGGAGGATTTTATATGCCCATGATTCTGCCTTGGACCTAAGCCTAACCCTGAGACTGCCTCGACCTTGAACTTGACCCTAACACTGATTATAGCCCTGATCCTCAAATTTTGCCAAAAGTCGTGTATGTCCCTAAGCCTGACCCAACATAAACTATTATATGCAAATTTAGATCCTTCTCCGCCTCAACTATATGGAGGTAGAAGGTGAGATTACAGACACAAAAGTGTCTTGCTCAAATGCTCTGATCCGGATCCATTTGGATCATTCCAATAGAACCTCGGATGTAAACATATGTGGTACGAACACCGCTGTCATTGGACCTATAGTATCTTCAAAAAATTCTATAAGGATAAGGTATAGAGAATGATGATTTTTGAATTTTTCATGTAATGACACGAATCTTGAAAAATCAATTTTGAAATTTATTTATTTTGAACAATTCGAATTTGGCATCAAAAATACACTTTTTTAACACCCATATTGTCTATGGAACTCGAAATTTTGAAATTTCCACCAAAAATTGTGTATTATAAAATTTCAAAATCAATTTTAGCTTCTTAACCGCCCCAGAAAAAGTCAATGGCCTCAAAGGATTCAATTTCACATGGACAGAAGTCCGATTGGTCAAATGTGAGTATCCCCCCCCCTTCCCCTATGTTTTCAAAATTTAGTAGACGCGGAATGCGCCGACGAAAGCCATTATTTATGCTCTTATACAAGGCTATGTATAGACTCCCGTCTCAGATGTAATGGTGATGAAAATTGTGGTGAAAATGATGACACAGACGAGGCACATTGTAAGAATTTTTTGAGAGAGGCTATATTTTTGCATGATTTTGATTTTTTTAAGGTCCTAACAAAGCTGGTAGTTATGGTGAACGAAGTTATGTGTCCAGATTTTTGAGTTTTATCAAATCCTCTGCTTCATATCCCCAGCCTAACAATTTTTTATTTTTGCTAATATGTTTGGTTTTATTGCTAATCTGCTAATAGACATAAGGTATGAGAATGATTAATCATGTGTTTGGCTATAGTCGAAATTTTTTTTGGCTACTACGGAACTTTTATTGAATCAGGCAACGTGTACATTGAAGCGAAAAGAAACATGGATCCTTTTATAGCTTTTTTGATGCATCCCTGTGTGGTCGTATGGCGGGAAAGCCAGGATTAGTACTAACTAGTACTAACTAATCCTGATTTTGTCGTCATACGACCACGCAGGGATGCATCAAAAAAGCTATACAAGGATCCAAGCCTCTTTTCGTTTCATTGTACACGTTGCCTGATTCAATAAAAAGTTCCGTGGTAGCCAAAAAAAATTTCGACTATATAACGCCTTAACTAACAAAAAATGAAGTTCAAAAATCAATTTTGTCAGGGAATTCGATTTTTTGAAAAATAACACAGGGTTCGTTTTCCTCGCATATGAAAAGCTCTAAACGAGTACCATCATGCATGTAAAATTCAAAAAATTGAAAATCAGGCAAAAGAATGTGTATTGAAACGAAAATTTGTATTTAGGCTTGATGGTACTCGTTTAGAGCTTTTCGCGGGTGCTGAACAAGCATATTTTAGGCAACATAGCCGAAAAAGTGACCGATATGCGAACTGTGATGGGTGCGGCTGTATTTTCTGGCTTCATATTTTTGTTCATTTTTGGATTTTTCTGTTTCTTATTCAAGTCTAAACTTGAGAAAAAATCATACAAAGAAAGGAGGAGACATGCTTCAGGCGGCTCTAAACGACAAAAACACCAAAAACCTAGGCCTAGACAGCCGTATAGGCCAGGCTCAAAGCCTGGTGGTAGAGGAAGAAGAGAGAATTTGGGAAATTTGGATTATGATAATGGGTAAATTTTATAAATTCGAAATGTTTTAGTGTTCAATAAAAATTTGTATTGTCTATAAGAATCAAAACTTTGAATTTCTGTGTATTGACACGAAAACTCTGAAAATCAGGGTCAAGTTTCAAAATTTCACAAACGTGTAAATTTCGTATTTTTGTTAAATAAACACTAAAACGAAGGCCTTGAAAATCAAGTTCGCCTTTTTTAAACTTAAAAATCAAATCTTTTTTTTTCAGAATGCTACCAACTCCAGCTACCTCACGTTTTGTTCACCATGATTTATCGGGAATTATGCCGCCGATTAGTACTGTTAGCAAAAGCCGTTTGGATGAACATACTTTTTATGGCTAAATTTGTGTATTTTTATGCAAATTTTGTCATTTTGTGCCTATTTTTATTGAGCTTTCAGTGGTGATGCAATGGGCTTCGATCCGAGAAAAATCGATTTTTTGGAAAATGCATTTTGCCCCCCCCCCTCTACCCGATCCAAAAATGGGATGATCATCTATTCCCTACATCTCAAAAATTTATCCTAGCGCTATCCAGTGGTATAGGCAAAGAGGGAAAATTCGAATCCTGGCCAAAAAACTGAAATTTGGTCAAAAATTGATCTTGACTAAAAAATCGAATTTTAGCCAAAAATTGATCTTGGTCAATAATTAAATTTGGCAAGGGGGCAGGTGCCTCTCCCCCTATTGAGTCGAAACTAAAAAAATTCCCTATACATAATGATCCCCCTATATTTTTGGGGAAAAATCGGCCTTTTTGGGTAAGTGCCCCCTAGCCCCTTCTTCCTATGCCACTGGCGCCACCATTGCTATTTTGAGCAAATTTTGTAATTTTACTTATTTTGTGCCATTTTAATCATCTTGTTTTTATGCAAATTTTGATTAAATACCTTTATTTTATGCAACTTTTGAATAAATACGACTATTTTATATATAGATAAATTATTAAATAAACAAGATGCAAAATTTTTTTGCTGTAAAAATTTTAAAAAATCAATTTTGAGACTTTTTGTTCTTGGCTTCATCTTCCTTATTATAATTGAGAACGGCTGCATTTCCAACTGGTAATTTGTCGTCATCGATTTTATAGACTGTCTTGAGCTTGTCGCCGACCTGAAAAATTGATTTTTTAATTTTTTTTAAATTAAAAAAAATAGAAGTAACACAATTCAAAAAATTTAAAATCAGCAACAACAGCTGTGTATTAACACGAAAGTTTGAAATTTTTGAAAAAATTAGTTTTTTTTTACTTTAAAAAAAGCGATTTTAAAGGGCCAGTCCACTCGGAAAAACTCTATGTAAAAATTATATATTCAGAAAATTCATTAAAAAATGGAGCATTTTTTACGGCATGTTCTGAATCGTTGTAGTTTTGGAGATAATTGCGTTTGAAATTGTTCATGTTTTCGTTGTAATACACAAACTTTTTGAATTTTTTGCATCGATTTTTTAAATGTTCATAAAATGAACATTGTGGAAAAGGAAACGCACCATTTTCAATCTCAACCCACTCAGGTTCGAATCCCCTATGCGGCAAAATCTTTTTGCTCACCTTAACATGTGTATCATAATCATCTTTGCTATACATAGGCACTGCAAAGGCACGAATAAAACATTGTTTGGCCTCTTCTTTTCTACCCAAACGCTCTAGTGTCTCACCCATGTAGTATAAATTTGCTTTGTAAAACCCGGGCTAAATTTTTTAAAAATTTTTTGGTATACAAAAATTACATCGAGTTCTTCAGCTTTTTCGAAAATGTGGAGCTAAAATTTGAGAAAAGAATCTTTTTAAAAATTTGAAAATTACCGCTTCTTCATAGGTTGAAGTTGGGGGAGCTCCAAAAATTGCTTTGGCGACAGCTCGTTTGTATCCGGGTAAATCGGCGGCAGAAAAATGCCAAACGCCTAGAAAAAATGGGGTATAGATTTAGCCATACAAATTCTGTATATTTTTGACCAAGGTTACCGATAAATTTCTTAAAAAGCTACGTTTTATCGGTAACCTTGGTCAAAAAATCGCAAATTCCAAGTATATAAAATTCGAAATTTTTTGCTAAAAACATCCGGAAAAGAAACTAGAGGAGGCGAGCTATATGCAGAAAAAAAGATCATCGAAAAATCTTTTCGGGAAGCCGAGAAAATGTGAACTAAAAAAGTGCCCAGTTTTTTATGAAACACCCTGTAGGTGTATTAGATATACCTAGAACATGCCATGTGGTGGCATCATAAGGATTTAGCTCCAAAGCCCTTTCCAAATGAGTTTTTATTTCATTGGCCTTCTTTATTAGTGACTTAGTGCCTTCAATTTCACCGACAGCATTCAATATTATGGCATACCTAAAAGTTTTTCGAATTTTATAGCCCCTAAGGAGGGTATTCTTAGGGGGAATCTAGTGATGCGTCGAAATCGTAATTACGATGTTCCGAATAAGGGTCTTAATTTCGAAAATCCATAGGAAATTGCTATATAGAAGCTAAAAATTCTATGAAAATGATGATTCTTGGCGAAAAATGATGAATTTTGATGAAAATTTGACAATTTTGAACATTTTTAGTGAAAATAATGAAACAATTTTGGTGATTTTTGGTGAAAAATCATAATGGAATAACATTATGATTTCCAAAAATTTTAGGCAAAAACATAAGGGGCGACTCTTAAGTTTTTTTTAATCTTCGCTTCGATTTTTCGAAATCGAAATTTGGGCACCGTAATCCGAAATCGCGATTTCAACGCATCGCTAGGGAAAACTCTTTATCCCCTCCCATGGGGGTAAAGTGCTCTTAAAGGGCCAGTCCGAGCAGAAAAAAGTTGCCCTTTTTGCTTTCGTTGTAATATACAGATTTCAAATCTCGCCAACTTTACACGCGATTATCTTGAAACCGTTAGCGATTCAGGACATGCTGTAGAAACAAAAATGCTCCATTTTTCATGAACTTTCCGAATATCAGCAAAAGGGCAATTTTTCCACTCGGACTGGTCCTTTAACCATCCTGCCCCCCATATACCATTTGTGTGCAGCCCAATTTCCACTAGGACCCTCATTCTGAAGGGCTTTTTCAACCAGCTTCAAAGACTTGTAAATTTTTTGCTTCCGTTTTTCTGGATCGGTTTCATTCTTGCCTAAATCATGTATAACTCTAGCCAAGCGCCATAGGATTTCAGGTTCCTCATTTTTGTCTTCGTATCTAAAATAAAAGATTCTTTGAGCCTATAAGTATGAGATATATCCTATTAGTTACTTATATATTTCCTAACCCCTACAAATTTATATGGAGGGTATATGAAAAATTCGATTTTTACAGGAAAAACAAATTCTTGAAAAATGATATCAGCTTTTTGTGGTCAAGGATAATGAATCTGAAATTATTTGTTAAAAATTTCAATTTCTGTCATAAATTTCAAAAATTTTTTCGAAAAAAATTTTGAAAAAAAATCGAATTCTTCATACCCCAAAGGCTTTAAACGAGTAACATCATGTATAAAAATTTTTCTATAATTGAAAATCAGGACAATTCAAATTTTCATGTCAATATACAGCTTTTTGTTTGATTTTCTTTTTTTTGAATTTTATAGACATGATGGTACCAAGGATGTGTCGGAACTGGGCCAAGGACCAGAACACAGCCCCGGATGGTACTCATTTTTCGAGTCGAGGATCTCAAATTTTATGACATTAAAAAAAATTTACTTGGCAAGAAGTCTATAGCATGAATCAAGAGCATAGTATTTATAGTGCGTATCTGCAGCTTGAACATCTGGTGGTAATGATAGCTTGTATGCAGGCTCTGTTGCAGTTTTAGACTCTTCTTTATCAGATTTTCCAAATAGGGTCCATGCTAACATGGTGCCACCTCCGCCGGAGATCAAAACTTGTTTTTGATGTTTGACCCATGCTTGATGGAAAGGCTAAATGGGAAAGTATAGGTATGATCTGAATGAGCCACCCAAAAAATTTCGATTTTTTAACCAAAATTACGACGCTGAATAGGACCCCCAGATCATACTAGTACCATAGAAAAGCAATAAAATTTTACCCTGAAAAAAATCCTGGGACTAGACCTCAACAAGAAAGCGTTAAAATTGGAAGCAAAACGGAAAAATGATGACTTCATCACAAAATTCTTTTGGAAAAAATAGCTCGAATTATCAAAGATAACAACAGCTGATGGAACAACAACTGATGGACAACGCTGAACTTTGTTATCACTATAGCACAAATGTTTGGAATTCAAAATTTCTGGAATTGAAACGAAACTCTGATTTTGGTAAATTTCGAGAAATGATATATAGAATGGCCATAGTGATGCTAAAAATTAAAAAAGCGACCAGCATTGCCTCAAATATGCGAATTTTTGTTACTATATAATTTATTCATGGCAAAGGTAACAAATTTGTTACCTTCCACGAATAAACTATGCCGTAATCGAAATTCGCATTCATGGGGCCAGTGACAAAACTTGTCACTTTTTGTGACTCTGAGCATCTGCTTGGCCAGCCGATATTTTTCTGAAAGCTTGGGAATAAAACCCGCTTAAAGGGGAACCATTTTATATACCAAAATCGGTTTTTATGAAAAAAAAGTTTTAATACATGTATAGGGCGAGAAATTGATTTCTACCATTAACAAAGTGGTGAAAATCGATTTTACAAAGTGATAAAAAAAAGAGAATTTTGGGCGATTTTTTTCAACAATTTCTGCTTTTTAATTTTCATCAAAATAATCCTATAGAGGGGTTTTCTATGAGAGGAATCGATTGCGCGAATTGCCGAACCTTGAAAACGCAATAATCAAATGTTCCACGCTAAAATTTTGGATTCTGAAAGTCTATGAACTAATCTATAAAACCCATATATCTTTAAAATGGTGTCCGAACCATTTTGGTATATAAATGGTTCCCCCTTTAAACTAACCAAAAGAAAAATTTAATTAAAAAAGCATAATAAAATATACAAAGTACATATATTTAGGGACCGTCACAATCAGAGGAAATACCGTACATGATTTTTGAGGAAAAAGCGTGCATAGACCATTTTTGAGTTATTATATGGGCATTGTAGATTCATATATGGAGAACAAAATCCCGTAAAAATTTTTGGTTGAAATGTTACCATTTGGGACTTTGAGTCAATTTTTTAGCTATACCCAAAAAGGGTGTAGCTAAAAAATTTTTTTCACAAAAATCGCATTTTTTTAAATAAAAAAGTTATCAATAACGTTTTTTTCGATCCTATTATTTTATTTATGCCTTGCAAAACATTTTCGCACTGTTTTTTTTAATTTATGCGCAGTTTTTAGTTTATGAAATTTGAGTTTTTCATTAAAATTTCATAAAAACCCCATAAGACTAATTATCATAAAAATGCCATATTTCAGGAAGTTGAATTTCTCGAATTTTCTCGATTTCTGGATTATTGGAATAATTTATGCTCTACAAAATGAGACTAGTTTTATTACCCAAAAGTGACCCGCAAAAGCCATCTTTGCATAATATAGCATTTTTATACTAAATTCCAATTTAAATTCTTTAGATTAGCGAAATTTGCCATAATTTATATATATTCGGGAAATTCATGAAAAATGGAGCATTTTTTGTTTTTACAGTAAATTCTGAATCGTTATCGTTGTCGAGATAATCGCGTTTGAAGTTGGCTATTTTTTTGGAATTTGTTTAGAATTTGAATTCCCGCCAAAACCCTGATTTTCAATTTTGGCGGGAATTCAAATTCTAAACCAATTCCAAAAAATAGCCAACTTCAAACGCGATTATCTCGACAACGATAACGATTCAGAATTTACTGTAAAAACAAAAAATGCTCCATTTTTCATGAATTTTCCGAATATATATAAATTATGGCAAATTTCGCTAATCTAAAAAATTTTCAATAAGCCTTAATAAGGCTTAAAGTCCATATAGCCTAGGGAGGTAGAGTTAAGTCGTAAATTTCGAAAAAATGTATATTCCACCTATTTTTGGCATGGGAAAAACGATGGTGATATTTATAAATGCTGAAATCGCCAATACACGGGTTTTCACAACTTTCCCTTTATAATTTATGTACGAAATAGCACTTTTTCTAAGTGCTAATTTTTTAAGGAAAAAATCTTTTTGGATGCGGATTTTTTTTACTAGTATGTTTGAAATAACCTAGAATTTGATTCTAAACCGTTTTTGGAGCGACTTGATTATAAATTTATCTAGTTTTGAAAATGCGTGACGGACCCTAAAGTAATAGTGCCCGATTTTTTCGGCTTTTAGGGGGAGCCACTTCGCCATCCCCAGCTACTCCACTTTCAATAGCCGCGCGCTACTACTATTTTTGAACGCTTTAGATCTCAAAATAACTGTATTCAAGCATTTTGGATTGCATTTTTGTTCAAAAAATTACCTGAAATACATTCGTCCTGAGAAGGTTACCTAAATACAGTTCTTGAGTCTTATTTGAAATTCTCCATTTTTCATCAATAATATCTAATGAACAATGAACAAACATCTGCAGCTCATTTTCTCTATATACTTCTTTGGAGTCACATTTAAAGGAAAATAGAGAATTCTTTAAAGGATAAAAATTATTCAAGTTCAATTAACAAAACTTACATCTTTGCCAAATAATGCAACACATAAAGCCATTGAAAAAGAATTTAATCACTAAAAAAAGATTTTTTTAGCCATAGCACGTGTTTCAATTGATATAAAGGAAAAATTTGAAGCTAAAATTTATTTTTGAAGCCTTATCGAATAGCGGATTTGACCTTTTGTTAAGGCCCCCACAAATCGTCGTAACCATCACTAATTGTCGTAACTTGATACGACGCGTTGTAACAAAGAAGAAAAATGAACTAATTTGTTGCGACGCCGCCATTAATTGTCGTAACTAGGGTGGCTAAGATCGAAATAAAATGACGAGATCGAGACTGAGATATTCGAGATTGAGCCCATGAGATCGTCGAGATTTGAGCACTATTACTTTTTTCCCCTTTATAATAAATAAAAGCTTTATTTTCCCTCTTACTTTTTCCCCCGATTTTACGCTAATTTCAAAGTAATAACGAGGGGCAATCGGGAAAGAAAGTAAGAGGGAAAAACCAAAAACGGGCAAAAAGTAATAGTGCTGAGATTTGGGAGCGATGAGATTTCGAAACTTTAAATTTACCACTCTTTTCCTTTTTTTGAATATCTCAGTCTCGATCTCGTCATAGAGCAATTTTTCCCCATCGGTACCCGTCCAGAACCCACCCTTCCCTGAATCAGGGCCAGGAAAGTGTTTTCAGGGTTCGAAAATGCGCGTAATCGATTATTCGCATAGGAAAACCTCCTAGAAGACGTTTTTGGCTGTAGCGTTCTTTAAGATGTCGGAACTTTTTGCACACTTTCGACAGCCGTATAATGGCAATTGTCCTAGTGCCAAAAAATCGCACTTTTCGAGACCAAAATTCACGAGACTTCACCCTAGTCGTAACAAGTTACGACGGTTACAACGAAAAATTTATCAGGGAGCAAAAGTTCGGGGACAAACGACCAACAATTCGGGAACAGACCGACAAAAGTTAGTGGACACCCAAATTTTTTTTTAAATTTTGTAGGGGGTCAGTGAAATTTTTTTAAATTTTCCTGACCCCCTATAAATTTTTTTAAATTTGGGTATCCTCGAACTTTTGGTCGTTTGTCCCCGAACTTTTGCCCCCCCCCCCTGACTCGTTGGTTACGACGGCTCTAGGAACTTCCACAACAAAAAAGCGGAAATCTACAACGAAAAATGCGGAACTTCCACAACGGTCGATTTTTTCCACTTTCTCGTGATCAAAAGCAAAAAATTTCGTCATATTCGAGTTCCCCATATCGAGAAACCCCTGGATACAAAAAATCAACCGTTTTTTATTCATGGAAGTCTCTGCTTTGGATCCGGTGCATATGCACAGTTTAAAAACTGTTGCTTTATTTTTCGGCTTTTTTTAAATCTGCAATTGCATTTCACTCGGAGGACAAACGGACAAACAATTGTGTACATTTTTCTAGACGGCACTTCTATTTCCCAAAAAGTATTTAACCACTCGAGAGGATATTCACTCTTTTGTGTATACATGTTTTCGATTCTTTCATAACATTCCAATGTAATGATTACATCACTATTATCATCCTTTTCGCATTTTATTTTTAAGAAAAGTCATTTGTGAACTAGTAGAGTTTTTTCGTGAACTTTGTAGGCTTTAATCCGTGTAGTTTATGCATTTTATATAAATAGTTTATAATTATTTCAGCAAGACTCAATAAAAGTTTATTCTTATTCAAACACTTGACCCGGGCTTGTTCATCAATGGCAGATAAAACGATTTATCAATTCACTGCAAAAGATGCTGATGGTAACGACACTTCGCTTGAAAAGTATAAGTAAGTCTTTTCTTTTGTAGAGTTCGCCGAACCAATGATTTCTCAGAATTTCAATCAAGAAAAAATAATATTTTTTTAACACAAGGGTACCGATTCTCCTCCGGTTCGGCCCCCGAATTTGGCTGAATTTTACAAAAAGGAGAAACCGATATTTGGGTTTAAAAGAATATGAACCGAACCAATAAAACCACCGTTTTTAGCGATTTTTATCGGTTGGTCCATATTTTTTAAACCCAAATATTGGTTCTCCATGTTTTTCATAAAATTCAGCCAAATTTGGGAGTCGAACCGGAGGGAGAACCGGTCTCCTGGGTTAAATAAATATTATTTTTCCTTGATTGAAATTCCGAAAATCATCGGTTCGACGAATTTTATTCTTTTGGATCTAGTAAAACTCGATTATGACCCATATATTCTGAAGAAACCCTTCAGTTGAATCCAGTAAAACTCGAACTAAAAACAATGAGAAAGCCACGATTTAAAAATATCTACTATTTATTACTAATTCATTTTTTGTGAATATTTTTTGAAAATTTAGCCTATCCGCTAAACAAAAAATTTGAATTATGAAGGGCGTATATGTAATTTTTCAAGATCAGTTTAAGTCTAGCTAGCTTTTTATCAAGATCTTAATTTTGAAAATAAAAATTTCAGGGGAAATGTGGTTCTTGTCGTGAATGTTGCTTCTCAATGTGGCTTAACAAATTCTAATTATACACAGTTGAAGGATGTGCTCGAGAAATATCGTGACAAAGGATTGCGAATTGCGGCTTTTCC
>OZJO01000098.1:9378-26394 GCA_900406225.1 Acrobeloides nanus
CGCCGTATAGAAATGACATTGTTTCAAACCTTTTTTTGTAAGTTACAACTCACGAATTTTGTGTTGGTATAAAATTTTCGTTTCGTTATAGTTTATGCCAATGAAAACTGTGTGTCTATTGAGCGCTTTTTATACTACTTTTTGAAGCTCAAATATATTTTTTGCAACTTACCTCATGAATTTTCCGGCGCATAGCACCTCTCCTATGCTGAACATTGAAAGCTCCGGACCGTTCTTGGAAAACTCTTGGTGATTTACCCGCATCTTGTGGAGTTTCTAAAAATTGGAGCTACAGGGTGTTCAAAAAACCGTCATTTGGTCATTTTTTGGCAAAAATTATATTTTTCGACCGATTTTTTAAAGGTATATTTATTGCGAGAAATCGATTGCGCGCATCGAAAACCCTTGAAAACGCCTCTCAGATCATGAAATATCCAATTTTCGTATTTTTCAAGTAGGAATTCCTACCAAGAATAACTGAAAAAAATACGAAAATCATATATTTCATAATCTGGGAGGCATTTTCAAGGTTTTTTCGATGCGCGCAATCGATTTCTCCATAAAAATACCCCACATGAGTTATTTTGAAGCAAAAATTTTCGCCAAAAAATGACCAATGGCGGTTTTTTGGAACACTCTTTAAAAATCAAAATGAATAACCTGGAATCGTAAATAAACTATGAGAGAGACGAGGAAATAATGGGTTCATGCAAATTTTCAATCAAAACAAAATTAAATGCCTGGCAAATTAACGAATTTAGAGTGCAAATTCCATTTAAGGAAAACGAGAAAAAGCGATTGCCACTGTACATAGAGATAAGAGACTAAGAAAACTGATATCATTTTTGTATAAAGACAAAATTTTACCGCTCATAAAAAAGCTGTGCGAAAATGTACACGTGAAAATATAAATGCCCTGCTTTAGGGCCATCAAAGTGGGATAAAACGGACAAGTCATTGGGAATCAGGGGTGTAGCCAGAAAAATTTTCGGAGAAAGTATAAAATTTTTGATGACTTTTTAATCGCCGCGTTCCGCACAGCAAATTTTTTTTGTTAAAAATTCTTACTAAAAAGCAAAAAACGAGCAAAAAGTTTTTTGCAGAGTTTGTTTTTAAGCTAAAATGCTCAGAAATTTACAATTTTTGATGAAACTTTGCTGCTTTTTTGGGTGAAAAAATGGCTTTAGTAAAAATAATTGAAAATTTTGGTGAAAAATCATAATAGAGAACCATTAGGATGTTTAATTTTTCAAAAATATTGGGCATAAGAGGGGATCAAGAAGAAAAATTTTTCATTTTTCGGATTTTGGGAGGGCGCTAGTTCCTCCCTGTTAGCCTTCCCCTAGTTACGCCACTGTTTGAAATAACTCACCTTCCATAAAAGTTCCCTGAATTTCAATAACAGCATGTAGCTGTCCATGTGGCTCCAAATCAACCCAAATATCATTTGTACCCGTTAATTTGAGGTCTTCAAGACTAATTTTACAATTCGCTACAAAATCATCTGGCGGTAAAGCGCAATCGTGAAAGATAGTAAAGCCGATAAATTTTCCGTTATGAACTTCCGTCTAAACTCATTCATTAAAAAAAAAACAAATTTTCACTAACCTGGTAGTCTTCATTCCAAATAGGCGTTGTGGTTTTTGGCCGAGTAACCGTTTTACCGATATGGTATTCATCACAGTCAACATTTACATATGTGTCAAGAGTTGTTTCAGTATTTGTGGTAAAACTAAAAAGTTCATCAGGGTCAAATTTTCGGGGGAAAACGTCCAAAAGTTCGGGGACAACCGGCAAAATTCGGGGACACTACTCCTGTCGAAATTGCGTAGTTTGTATTGAAAACACCGAAAAACGTAAAATTCGACAGTGGTAGTGTCCCCGAATCTTTGTCGGTCTGTCCCCAAACTTTTGGACGTTTTTCCCCAAACTTTTGTCCTCTCCTTGATATCTTCAATTGAATAGGAAAAAAATCTCACCGTTTAGACCACTCGGTGGGGCGCAATTCTCTGGCTTCGACAACCCGTACTTTAGCAGTACCGTTAAATACTGTCATTTTCTCCAATAAAAAAAAGAAACCTAAAAATACCTTAATAGTTTAGTTATAAAGAATTCCTTCAGAAAACAACAAGATGTTCACCCATTAAAAAGGATGCCAAAAAATTTAGAGCCTGTAAAATCTGACAAGATCCATCCCGTTTAACGTTTACGTAGGGTGGTAAATTTTTTCAAAATGGAGGCGATAAAGTGAAAAGTAAAAAAATGAAAAGTGTGCAGAACCGTAGCTATGTTAGGGCGCATTGGGCGACCCTCACTCCCGACATTGAAACATTCTTCAAAAACGTAAGTTTCGAACAGGACCCGGCACTTATGCACTATTCCTCATGCTGAAAACAAAAAAAAATCAATTTTTCATCTTTTTTAGACTCAAGGTTTTGGTTTAGGCTAAAGACTTAGGCCTAAGTCTAAGCTTAGGCCTAAACCTAGGTCTAAGCCTTTAGCTTAAACCAAAGACTTTAGCCAAAAAGGATGAAAAATTGATTTTTTGTTTGTTTTCAGCCTGGGGGATAATGGGGAGATCATATCTAGACCGCACACCATGTATGCATCTGAGCCTTGATCTCGAAGAAAAGCTCAGGATCATTGAAGAAGTGGCAAAAAGTAGAAACAATCATTGGTTGGCGCAAGTGTTTAAATCTGTTGTACAACAGACTGTTGTAATATGTTACTAGAGAAGGGGGGGGGGAAGTTTCAGACCAGGTGGACAAAAGTTTCAGAATATCGAATCGGTGTTTTTAGTTTCTACTACTTGTTTAGGCATTAGACAACCG
Organism: Acrobeloides nanus; assembly: GCA_900406225.1. Classification (NCBI taxonomy): domain Eukaryota; kingdom Metazoa; phylum Nematoda; class Chromadorea; order Rhabditida; family Cephalobidae; genus Acrobeloides; species Acrobeloides nanus. The sequence continues at coordinate 12,210 of OZJO01000098.1, forward strand.
TTTTGGAAACATTTGAAATTCTGAAACTTTTGCCCCCCCCCCCCTAGTATATGTTAACACAACATAAGAAAACGGTTGTGTTGTACACAACAGAAATTCTGTTGTACACAACAGTTTTGCACGTTAAAACTGTTGTTCTAAATGAACGCTAGCCGCCGTGACATGCGTTGTGATGTCACAACGAGTGTAAAAATTCATGTCACAACGATTTTACACTAATGTATAACGGCTAGCGTCGTACAATGTCACAATGGCTAGCGCGCTGCTAGCGTTGTGACGCCACAAAGTGTGTCACAACGGCTAGCGTCGTGACATAGTGCAATGTCACAACGGCTAGCGCCGAAAAATGCGTGTCACGACGGCTAGCGTTTACCCTCAACAACACAACAGATTCAAACACTGGTTGGCGCATGAATNCGCCACAAAGTGTGTCACAACGGCTAGCGTCGTGACATAGTGCAATGTCACAACGGCTAGCGCCGAAAAATGCGTGTTACGACGGCTGGCGTTTACCCTCAACAACACAACAGATTCAAACACTGGTTGGCGCATGAATTTAAGCAACCAAAATCGACGATCATTCGAGTATTGAAAGAGCGAGACAAAACTATACAAGCCATCGGCTTATGCTTGGTTTTGGCTTAAGCTTAGGCCTAAGCCCACTAGGCCTAGGCCTAAGCTTAAAGAGTGGGGTGCATTTTGCGACCATTTAGGAGAAAATTTGTTTCGTAAAAATGACCCTATTGGGGGTAATTTGATGCGCGAAATCAATTGCGCGCACACCCGAAGCGTAAAAACGCTATCTTGACCAAGTTTTCATTAAAATTTGACTATTTTTTCGCTTTTTTTCACCTTTTTTCGTAAAAAAATAGGCAATTTTTCACGAAAACCTGGTTAAAATGGCGTTTTTACGTTTCGGGAGTGCACGATTTCTCACATCAAATTACCCCCAATAGGGTCATTTTTATGAGAAATTTTTTTCTCCCAAATGGTCGCAAAATGCACCCCTTTAAGCCTAAGAAATCCAAAGCAAAGCCGTTTGAAGCCGCCGAAATCGAGCGCATTGGAAGAAGAGCTGATGAGTTGGGTGGAAAACGTGAGAAGCGAGAACAATCCGGTCACTGGTGACTTGTTCAAGCTCGGTTATATAGGGGTTTGACTGTATTTATCAAAAATTAGCTTTATATTGATTGACTTAAAAAAATACCTTTTCATCCAATGTATAATAATAAACAATAAAAAGTAGAAAATTATTCCAGAATTTTATTTACATGGAGATCAGCTAAAAATTTTCATAAATATACACCTCGAGTTGTAATTTCGACCGAGCAATCATTAAATTTAATCGCGTCACGGCGTACCAAAATTTTGAAAATGTGAAGGCAAGGGTCAAAATTTATTTTAAAAAATGCCCCCAATCGACTCAGCTCGCCGAGCGCTTCAAAACGAGTACCATATCATGGGTTTTGGGGGTTTGACCCATGGCCGAGTGGCTAAAGTGACAAGTTCGAACCCGAGTGGTTTTGTGTTTAAGTTTTCATCTAATGTGTTATTTTAGTTACCAGAAGATCCCTTCTACGACTAGCACCGCCCGGGAATGGGAAAGTAGTAAAGAAGGTGGTTTGACTGTAAAATGGACTAACGGAAAGATGGAAATCTTCCTAAACCGAAAGAAGCAGAGCCTTTGTATTTTCTTAACTTCAATGAGGTGACTCTGGATGAGACGCTACATGCACTTGAATATTTGTTTAGTCCGGAAGAACTTGACAACACGTATTTTTACCCTTTAATTTTTGTTTTAATCTTAAAATTTAAGCGATTACGATGCTCATGGTGCTAGATTTCATTATTGGATCTCAAAGTTTCGTGAAGACCCGGGCCTTCCAGCTTTTCATCCAATGTGTTATTTTTAGTTACCTTCTACGACTAGCGCGCCCGGGATGGGAAGGTAGTGAAGAAGGTGGTGTGACTGTAAAATGGAAAGGTGGAGATCTAAACTAACGAAGTGGGGCCTTTGTACTACTTTCCTTGACTTCAACTAGGCGACTCTGCATGAAACGCTACATGCTCTTGGATATTTGTTCGACCCGGAAGAACTTGACAACACGTATTTTTACCCTAGGAAATTAGTAAAGAAGGTGGTTTGACTGTAAAATGGACTAACGGAAAGGTGGAAATCTTCCTAAACCGAAAGAAGCGGAGCCTTTGTACTTTCCTTGACTCTGTATGTGACGCTACTTGGATATTTATTTGGTCAGGGAGAACTTAAAAACACGTATTTTTACCTATTAATTTTTGAAAAAAATTTTCGGGCCGAAAAAACATGAAAAAATCGCCAAAATTTCAATTTTTTTATACACCCGGTGTTGATCGAACATCTCGAAACATATTACATGAATATTATTCCGGCAAATTTCTTTTCGTATTTTTTAAAACATTCACGTGGCAACAGACTATTAAAAAAAACTACGCGAATAAGATAAAACATTAAATCACAGAAGTAACAAATTTTTACAAGGTCAATATTCAAAGAAAGATTGGTAGAATTCACAACGGAAAAATTCCTCGAGGGAAGCATGGAGGGTTGAGAGCAGCGAGAAATGTGGTAAGTAGTTAATGAGGCGAGAGCATTCTCAATGCATAAAAATCAATTTTCGCCGTCGAAGAAAAAACGCATACTCCAGCACATACTACTCTTTTCAGATCTTTTCATATGAAGGCTCAACGAACAAAAACGTCCAGGGGAATCGGCAAGAAAAAATTGCCGCCGGCTTTGCTTTTGGACCAAAAGCCGATCCAATAAAATGATTCAGTTAAAGGGGAAGTTCATGAGCTGCTGTCGAACGGTCATGCTTTAATATATGCCGCTATTACACGATACTTTTTCTGCTTGATAGAAAACTGTTTGACATTTTCTAAGCGAAAAAATGTTTCCCTGATTCAGGGAAAAGGGTATTGTGTATTAAAGCGAAAAGTCGCAAAAATGCGATTTTTGCCTAAAAACGACCCCTGTAAAAATGTACGGGGAAAGAAAAAGCGTTGTTTTTAGATCAAAATATGTGTTATTTTCTCGAATTTTCGCGTCGATATACAGCTTTTCTTGAGTCCGAGGAATTTTATAAATGTCAAATTCGGATTCCCCGCACATTTTTACCCCAAAAGGGGGTCGTTTTTAGGCAAAAATCGCATTTCGCTTCAATACACGGACGCCTGAATCAGGGAAACGTTTTCCCCTAGAACGAGTTTCTGACCGATTTTCTGGCATTTTTGGGGATGTCCTCAACTTGTTGCCCAACTGACTCCCCCGTGACCGGAACAGACTGACTTGAACCCCAGGACAGCAAAGATGCTTTTTCGAATAATGTTTGAAAAATAAGCTATAGGGCATAAAAAGTCAAGATGTGGAGTTAAAAGGAAAAAGCATTATGCACGACCGAATGGATTCTATTTAAACCAGTTGGATATGGATAAAATGCTTAAATGCACCTCCTAGACGGCCTTCGTATTTTTGAGGGACAAGAAGGAAAGAAAACAATACAGAGTAATATTCTAATGGCTAAGAGCAAAATGTGTAATTAGGTCGGAAAGCTCAAACGGACAATTAAAATAAACCAATAGAAGGAAGTAGTGGGCTTTCAGAAGGTCTTGAAGATAACTGTTTCAAGATTTATCATAAAAAATTGTACAAATGTAGGGCAATGGATAAACTCCATTCTGTGGGGTTTCAAAAACCTAAGTTCATGTTTTTCCAGTGGGAACAAAGTCGTGGTAATACACAAACTTTTGTTGATATTCGGAAAGTTCATGAAAGATGGAGCATTTTTTGTTTTTACGGTATGCTCTAATTGTTGTAGTTTTCGAGATAATTGCGTTTGAAAGTTCATGTTTTCGTTGTAATACACAAACTTTTTTGAATTCTTAATCGATTTTTTAAAATTTTCATAAAATGAACATTGTAGCAATTTTTTATAGCTGAATGAGACGAACAAAATGACACCAAAATTATCCAATTTGAAAATTGTTTTGGGTTATTGAAACGAAAATTCTGATTCATGTTTTCGCTTCAATAACCCAAAACAATTTTCAAATTTGATCATTTTGGTGTCATTTTGTTCGTCTCATTTAGCTATACAATGTTCATTTTATGAAAATTAAAAAAAAATCGACTTTTCTGCAAAAAAATTCAAAAAAGTTTGTGTATTACAACGAAAACATGTATTCAAAATTTCAAACGCAATTTTCTCGACAACGGTAGCGATTCAGAATTTACTGTAAAAATAAAAAATGCTCCATTTTCATGAACTTTTCGAATATCAACAAAAAATGGGCAACTTTTTTCCCACTGGACTGGTCCTTTAAGGGTGCGTGCTAGCAGTCGTGAAATGCATTTCACGACGATTTTCCGAAAATCCCGACTCATTTCGAAACGACGTCCGAAGACGAGTTTGAATTTGCCTGAATATTGACACGAAAACCCTGAATTTTCCTTTCATGGCCTGATATGAAAAATAAAACTAAAAACATTCTCTCTCATTGTTTTACAAATAAAATTAAACAAGTGTACATAATTGGGAAGATAAATGGAAGTTTCTTCAAATGTATTGTATAAAGTACATATGTATAACAACAAGAGGCTATGGAGTAGCATTATTTCACTCTAGCCAGACTCGTACATGTGAATCCCTTTTCGCTGTTTATTTGCTTCTCTCTTACACAGATGAACGGAGGCAAGAAGAGCACATGTGCACTGAAACAAATTTGTAGCGTATACAAACAAAAACAGAGACGCAAAGAGAGACTACCGAAAAAAATATCGAACAAGCAGTGAAATTCACGGCGATCGAGTAAGCGCGAAGACCAGCTGTGAAACACACATGTGTCCCTCAATTATTTTGGTGTCTGTTGAGTGAGCGTCGACGTGATCTTTCTCACGCAACTCTCTTCTCGCGAGAACGGCTTCTTCTTTTCATTCGACGTCGATGCCGCAATCAAGACAATCCCGGGCATGTTGTCGATCGATAAGCCGCTTGAAGAATAAAAAAAGAGAAGCATAAGAGCATACTTAAAATAGAAAAAGCGGAGAAAGTCAATCATTCATAAAATTTCAATTTGGATTGAATTAAAGGGCCAGTCTAGTTTGAATTTTTTGCGGAAAAATCGATTTTTGCATCAATTTTTAAAATTTTTGTAAAATGGACACTGTAGCAATTTTTTATAGCTAAATGAGACGAACAAAATGACACCAAAATTATCTAATTTGAACATTGTTTTGGGTTATTGAAACGAAAATTCTGATTCAGGGTTTTCGTTTCAATAACCCAAAACAATTTTCAAATTTGACCATTTTGGTGTCATTTTGTTCGTCTCATTCAGCTATAAAAAATTGCTACAATGTTCATTTTATGAAACTTTTAAAAAATCACAAAAATTCAATTTTTCGATCAAAAATTCGATTTTTCACAAAAAATTAAATTTTTCGACGAAAATTTAATTTTCAGCAAAAATTCATTTTTTCACAAAAAAATTCAATTTTTCGACCAAAATTCGATTTTTTACAAAAAAATTTTTCATTTTATAAAATTTTAAAAATTCGATGCAAAAATTGATTTTTCCGCAAAAAATTCAAAAAAGTTTGTGTACTACAACGAAAACATGAAGCCAAATTCAAACTTCAAACGCAATGATCTCGAAAACTACAACGATTCAGAGGTTGTCGTAAAAATGAAACATTTTTGTCGAAAATTTTTTTCTAGAAATGACCCCTCTAGGGGTAAAAACATGCGGGGAATCTGAATTTGATATTTTTGAAGCGAAAAAACGCTTCCTTGATTCAGGGAAGGCTTGGTATTGAAGCGAAAAGTCGCAAAAATGCGATTTTTACCTAAAAACGACCCCTTTTGGGGTAAAAATGTGCAACAAAAAACATCGTAAAATTCAACAACTCATAAAAAATCATTGAGTCAAGGTAAACTCCCAAAAATTTTTCCTTTGGTCGAAACTTGCTGAAAATTTTTGCATTTTTTAGCACTCCCGGATTCTATATCTCGGTTTCTCATCGAAAAACAGATCCAAATTCCATCAAAAATGGATTCCCCGCATCAAAAAACGGCAGAATAAAACATTTTCAGCAAGTTTCGACCAAAGAAAAGTTTTTGCCCCTGGCGGGATCGAACCCGCGACCTTCAGATCCATGGACCGACGCCCTAACCACTTTGCCGGGAAATTTTTCTGATGTCCTCGTGAAACGGACTATAACCCCTTACACATCGATAAAACTGCATTATCATCTTACGTTAAAACATGATATGGGGCTAAAAAATTTTTTTGTCAATGGCAAAATCTTTTGGATCATGCTTGGAATCGAACTTGAGAGCAATTTCTACAAGCCGATAGTCTTCGCCACTCGGCCACCTGGGCTTCTTAATCGATATTCTTAAATTTCAACCGTAAAACATGAAATGGGGCTAAAAAATTTTCCTTGAAGGGTACCCCCATGATTTTGGTGTCATTTTTCTTCTCTCATCGAGCCCTATCGATTGGTATAGGCCATGACGGAATCGGGTTTGACGGAGATACCACAAACAGACACACATTGCGCGTTTAATATTTTATGATTTTTGAAAAAAAATTTCGGATCGAAAAAAACATCAACAAATCGCCCAAATGCCTATACATCGTGTACTTTTTCTTTTCTCAAGAAATATCCACCTCGTATTATAGCCAAGGCCGACTTATATGTTTCCTAGAAATTACAAATGATTAATCCAGAAAAATGTTATGAAATGAGATGAAAGAATGAACGAAGAACGTGCACAAGGAAAGTAAGGAGCTCGTGTGTNGCCGACTTATATGTTTCCTAGAAATTACAAATGATTAATCCAGAAAAATGTTATGAAATGAGATGAAAGAATGAACGAAGAACGTGCACAAGGAAAGTAAGGAGCTCGTGTGTATGAGTATGTGTGTGTGTCTGGTCCGGATGAATGATAGAATATCCAAGGCAGGAATAACAAAAAGATCTCATTAGGCCATCTTTCTTGTGTCGCGACATGATATTAAAGCTCCATGGGAGGCATCTCTCTTTCATCCACTTTTTACATTTTCCTATTTTGATATGGAAGAAAGGAGAAACAAATTTTTTTACTCAATGCAATGTAGAACAAGTTTATAACAGAGATGAACACTGTTATGTTCGGATCGAAAAAAATCATGAAAAAATCGCTCAAATTACAGGGTGATTCGACTTTTATAGCCAAATATCAACATGTTTTACATTTTTGAGACCCTTGTTTTTTGAAAAAGTCTGTATATTGACACGAAAACATGAGTTACACTCCAAAAGATCGTATTCGGCATACATTCTTGTCTAGTACTGAAAAAAAATTTCGCTCGAAAACAAGCGAAAAATGCCCAAATTCGATGATTGAATTGTACCATAAGGCACCATACTTCCGTCGCNTGTCTAGTACTGAAAAAAAATTTCGCTCGAAAACAAGCGAAAAATGCCCAAATTCGATGATTGAATTGTACCATAAGGCACCATACTTCCGTCGCGACAGTGCATTTTTGTGTCGCGCGTCACGAGTTGGCGTTTATAGTTTGTCGCGCAATAGTACTTGGTTTGAAAAGACGTTTTTCCATCAACAAGTTTATAGTCTGTCGGTGGTGCAGTGACAAAGCAGCGGTTTAGTGGTCACGAGGTCACGGGTTCGAATCCCGCTTGGAGCCAAATGTTTTGACACTACCTTGTGTCGCGTCGCGCGATGTCGCGTGGTCAGAACTTGCGACGTCGCAGGCTGTCGCGCGACAGCAACTATAAACGACATTGGAAAAATTGTTCGCACTATAAACGTAATTGCTCTGCGACGCATCGCGCGATGGAAGTATAAAGGGTTTTTTCTAGTCGGGGGAATCAATTGCGCGCATTGTCGATGCATTGAAATGCTTGCCTGATTCAGGGAAAAAAATTTTGCTCGAAAAATTGAATTTTTTGAAAAAAATCGAATTTTGCACGAAAAATTTTAAAAAATCGATTTTTCCGATTAAAAAATTCAAAAAAGTTTGTGTATTACAACGAAAACATGAACAATCTTTCAAACGCAATTATCTCAAAAACTACAACGATTTAGAGGTTGTCGTAAAAACAAAAAATGCTCCATTTTTCATGAACTTTCCGATTATCAACAAAAATGGGGCAATTTTTTCACCACTGGACTGCTCCTTTAAAACACCAAAGCCTTATCTATTTGACCACACTGCCCTGCGCTTTTCCTCTCTCTTTCTCTTCGCGGAAGCCCGATGAAAAACTTGCAACTTTTGATTACATTCTGAGAAAGACGAAATCCTTCCATTCCCATCATGCTTATCACGTGTTAATGTTTTCAATATTTTTTCAAATATAAAATAATACACGAGAGAATAACCGGATTAAGAAATTTAGCCTTCAAGATTTGCTCCATCCTCTCCTCCTTCATAGTTGTTCGAATCCGCTGGAATTATAAAATGGAAAACATCCCGTTTTTTCGCTCGAATCGAAACAACTTTGAAGAGGACTTCCTAAACTTGACCCGTTTTGTTATGTATGCCGGGGCATGCTTCTTTAGCTTTTTAGGCTTCTCTTCTTTCGGCGTGTCGTCGTTCAGCTTCAAGTACGTCACGAAAATAAAGCCTTCAAAAAGGCCATTCAATTTAAAAGAGGCAAGAATATAAATAAGTGCCAACTCTCATAAAAGACCCCTAAAATTCAATTGAAACTTTTCGAAGCTTTTATTTTTAAACTACTATATGAAGCCGAAAAATAACATGAATAGAGCCGGATGAGCTCTTAAAGGGGAAAAGTCTAGTGGGAAAAAAGTTGCCATTCTTTGTTGATATTCGGAAAGTTCATGAAAAATGGAGCATTTTTTGTTTTTACAGTAAATTCTGAATCGCTATCGTTGTCGAGAAAATTGCGTTTGAAATTTTGAATACATGTTTTCTTTGTAATACACAAACTTTTTTGAATTTTTTACTGAAAAATCGATTCAAAAAAGCAAAAAATTCAAAAAAGTTTGTGTATTACAACGAAAACATGTACCTAAATGTTTCTACGATCATTTTTGACTTGCATCAATTAGAAGCTGTTTGGGGGGTCGCCACGGATAGCGTCCGTATTGTCGTAACGCTGTTACGACGCGTCCGGATTTTCCTCCTGATGCGTCCGGCGCCATTTATACTTCCGTCGCGACAGTCTATTTTGTGTCGCGTGACACAAAAATGCACGGTCGCGACGGAAGTATAAATGGCGCCTCCGGATTGTGTGTGTGCTGTCGCGACAGACTTCAACTTTGCCACGATAGCTGCAAGAAAAGATCCCATCCGGATTGTCATAACAGCCGTCGTAATCGGTTACGACAATCTCCGGATTAAACGTGTCGTAACAACCAATCCGGACGCGATCTTTTCTTGCAGATGTCGTGACAAAGATGGAGTCTGTCGTAACAACCCACAATCCGGAGGCGTTGTGACAGCTGTTACGACTATCTTTTTTTAAAAAAAATTTTTAGCATCCTTTGCAAAAGAAGAACATGTAGGCCCATTTTCCAGCAACTAATCGCCAATTCTAAACAATTTTATCAGAAAAATTCAAAAATACGCATTGCATTTTTTGGGAGCCTTGTATTTATTTAAAGGGGGTAAGAATCAGGGACTAATCTCGACCAAAAATTTTTTGCCAAAACAGCCTATATAGGGGTAAAATCATGCGAAAAATTGATTGCGCGCATTCCCGAAGCGTGAAAATGCTTCCTTGACCCTGATTCAGGGAAATAGATGTGTGTATTGAAGCGAAAATCGAAAAAATTTCCAATTTCTCCCTCAAAATCATATTTCTGGGGATAATTTCATGCGGGGAATCGATTGTGCGCATTCCCGAACCTTGAAAATGCTTCCCTGATTCAAGAAAATAAGAGTATATATGAAGTGAAAATTCAGCATGTATTAATTTATCCTGAATCAGGGAAACATTTTCAAGCTTCGGGAATGCGCGCAATCGATTCCCCGCATGAAATTACCCCCAGAAATATGATTTTGAGGGAGAAATTTGAAAAATTTTCGATTTTCGCTTTAATACACACATCTATTTTCCTGAATCAGGGTCAAGGAAGCATTTTCACGCTTTAATAGAAGAGAATGGAATTAAAATCGTGAAAAATAACGATACAGTTGTAGAGATCAAAATTTACTAAAAAAAATCAAATAAAAATGAGAGATGAGACGTTCAACTGAATGAGTGCCAAAATAAAATTTAAAAATTTTATGTCCATTTTATTCAGATATTTTACAAAAAGCGCTCTATCCTCTTTCAGTTGATATGCTGCTCATTCTTCAAGTGTTGATGAATTTTATTCATGAGAAGTAGCGGTCGATGCTTTACGACGCTGTTCGGCTTCGACGACAGCTTCAGAGATTACGTTATCTAGATCTTGCAACACGTGTTGAACTTGTCGCGGTGATGCCTAAATATTTCAAAATTCAAGAAGAATGTAAAAAACTTGAAAAATAATGAATAAGAAAATCTTCTGCTTTGAGATAAACAAGAAAATTCTTACATTGAATTCAGTTCCAATAATCTCAAGAAGTCGTGAAACCTTCATCCGATGCCCACCAAACCAGACATGGACCTCGCGAGCACCGTAAAAACGCCGGCCTGCATATCGAAGCTAAAAGTTGTCATTAACTAGGTCTAGATCTAAGCCTAGGCCTAAGCATTGGCCTAAGCCTAGACCTAAGTCTTGGCTTAGGCTTAGGCCTAAGCTTAGGCTTAAGCCTAGGTCTAGGCCTAAGCCTACGCCCAAACAATTATCAATTTTTGGCATAAAAACGATGGTAAAAGTTTAAAATGTTTTGGAGACAATATTGGATCGGTGTCAGGGGTGCCAGATTTCGAAATTCGCATAATTAATTGACTTCAATTTGGACCGTAAAAGTAACGAAATTTTCAAAAAATTTCTTCACAAACTCCATTTCAGCACGGGGTTGTGTGAAGAAACTTGTTGAAAATTCGTTACTTTTACGGTCCAACTTGAACTCGATTAATTATGCGATTTTCGAAAAAACTGACACCCCCTGATACCAACAGGAATATCAAGCCTACCTTTCTCAAATAACGGCTAAGAGCTGAAAACAGTGTAGCCATTAGCATCATTCCCCACGATAAATAACTAAGGACAAGAATTAGGCGAAGAAAAGAATGAGCCGTGGCAGAGATGTCGCCAAACCCGACTGTTGCAAAGCTTATGACACTAAAAACTATATGTTACCATAACCTTAAGGCTTGAGCTTGGGCTTAGGCTTAGGCTTAAGCTTAGGCTTGGGCTTGGGCTTGAGCTTGAGCTTGGGCTTAAGCTTAGGCTTGGGCTTAGGCTTAGGCTTAAGCTTAGGCTTGGGCTTAAGCTTGGGCTTAGGCTTAAGCTTAGGCTTAGGCTTGGGCTTAGGCTTAAACTTAGGCTTAAAGGACCAGCCCAGTCAGATAAAAGTACCAATAATTTATCTGGCTTATTATTTGTTGTAAATAAATCTTGCCTGAAATAGATTTGTTCGACTGTGAAAGTACGAAATTTGGCTTTTTCGGGAAACAACAGTGCACCGAACATAACTGTTACGAAAAATAAGCATATTATAACTTTGATAGGAAGATTGGCTTCGCCTGTTGGTCGTCTTCGGATATTCTATAAAAATACAGCTTGCCATAGTTTTATAAGCCGTTTTCAAATCGAGCAGTTATGTATACAGTCAAACCTCCGTTGTATGACACCTGGCGGGGGACATAACGACCACGAAGGGATGCCGGCGGGAAAATTTGGTATATAAAGAAACCGACTTGCTATATATACCAAATTTTTCTGCCGACATCCCTGCGTGGTCGCTGTCATTAAACGGAGGTGTCACCAAACGGAGATTTGACTATATAAATTTTCGAAAATANATATAAAGAAATCGACTTGCTATATATACCAAATTTTTCTGCCGACATCCCTGCGTGGTCGCTGTCATTAAACGGAGGTGTCACCAAACGGAGATTTGACTATATAAATTTTCGGAAATACAGCGACGGGCAAAAATTTTGGATCAAGGTTAGAAGCCCCCAAATGCGATTTTTCGCTTCAATACATAGTTCCCTGACTCAGGGAAGCGTTTTTTCGCTTCGAAAATGTCAAATTCGGATTCCCCGCATGTTTTTACCCCTAGAGGGGTCATTTCCAGAAAAATTTTTTGAAGATTTCTTCACATGGGTGCCCCCTATTGTGTAGTAGCTCATAAAGTGCCATATTGTACCTTGCCTAAGCAGATCAACACCATCCAATAACTCTTCATCAAATGTTTCCCCAGATTGGCAAGCGTTAGCAAGCATAATGGAATTCCAAAGATTGCATAGACTATCGTAAATATCCGAGAAGTGTCATTCGAAGGGTATATGTTACCATAACCTAAAAGCTTGGGCTTAGGCTTAAAGGACCAGTCCAGTCAGATAAAAGTACCAATAATTTACTTATTTGACTTGGATTAGGCTTGGGCTTAAAGGACCAGTCGACTCGGAAAAAAGTTGCCATAATTTGTAAATATTCGAAAAGTTCATGAAAAATGAAGCATTTTTTGTTTTTTCGGCATGTTCTGAATCGTTGTAGTTTTTGAGAAAATTGAGTGTGAATTTTCGTCTGTGTATTACAACGAAAACATTTGTTTCAAATTCCTGATTCAATCAAGATTTGTTTATTGACGCGAAAATAATTTGAATTTCTTGAGCATTTAGGAAAAAGTAAGAATAACATTTTTCTCAGCTCAATGAGGCGAATCAAATTACACCGAAATTATTCAGTTTGAAAATCATTTTGGGTTATTGAAACGAAATCCCTGATTCATGGTTTTCGCTTCAATAACCCAAAATGATTTTCAAAAGAAAGAGGCATGTGTATTGAAGCGAAGATAGGCTAATTCAGGATCAGAGAAGCGTTTTCGAGGCTCGGGAATGCGTGCCGTAAAAGGCTATCAAGAAGTTTGGACTAAAAAAAGAAGTTTGCACTTGTACAATCCTACCGATGGTAGCAATGGTAGTGAAGGCAAAAAGCACAACATCGTAGTAGTCATCTTCAGCAATTTTTTCGTCTATCAACTGATAAATAAAAGCCCCAGCGAGGAGATAACATAATAAAAGCCCAACTATTAGTAATTGTGGACAGAACACCCGAAATGCCTAAAATATCAAGGTTTTGGTACTACTAAGGCGCCATTTATACTTCCGTCGCGTCGCGACACGACAGTGCATTTTGTGTCGTACGACGCGTCGCACGACACAAAATGCACTGTCGCGTTGCGACGGAAGTATAAATGGTGCCTAAGGATTACGACCCCCAACACGTGATTTTTTTCAAAAAAATTTTTTTAAAGGGGGTGTAACATTTATAGCTTATTCTCGAAAAATCGAAAAAAAATTTTTTCCGATTTTCTTTTAAAAACCGACTTTTTAGGGTAATTTTTAGGCGAAAAATCGATTGCGCGCATTCCCGAAGCGTGAAAATGCTTCCTTGACCCTGATTCAGGGAAATAGATGTGTGTATTGAAGCGAAAATCGAAAATTTTTGAAATTTCTCCCTCAAAATCATATTCTTGGAGGGTAATTTCATACGGAGAATCGATTGCGCGCATTCCTAAAGCGTGAAAATGCTTCCTTGATCCTGATTCAGGGAAATAGATGTGTGTATTGAAGCGAAAATATGCAAATTTTGGATTTTTCTTCTAAAGTCATCGTTCTAAGAGTTATTATATGCGAAAAATCGATTCACTGCATCACCGAAGCGTCAAAATGCATCCTTGACCATCGTCCTTGAAAAATTATGTTTCTAATGCAACGCTTCGGTGATGCGGTGAATCGATTTTTCGCATAAAATAACCCTTAGAACGATGATTTTAGAAGAAAAATCCAAAATTTTTATATTTTCGCTTCAATACACACATTTATTTCCCTGAATCAGGATCAAGGAAGCATTTTCACGCTTCAGGAATGCGCGCAATCGATTCTCCGTATGAATTTACCCCCCAAGAATATGATTTTGAGGGAGAAATTTCAAAAATTTTCGATTTTCGCTTCAATACACACATCTATTTCCCTGAATCAGGGTCAAGGAAGCATTTTCACGCTTCGGGAATG
>OZJO01000098.1:26494-38879 GCA_900406225.1 Acrobeloides nanus
AAGGTTAATTTTTCATGCTTCGAAAATGCGCGCAATCGATTTTTCGCCTAAAAATTACCCTAAAAAGTCGGTTTTTAAAAGAAAATCGGAAAAATTTTTTTTTCGATTTTTCGAGAATAAGCTATAAATGTTACACCCCCTTTAAGCTTTTTTTGGAGATGACCTCTCTAGGGGTAACTTTATGCGGAAAATCGAAAAATTCGTAAAAAATCGAAAATTCGCGAAAAATTGAAAAATTCATCAAAATTCGTGAAAAATCGAAAATTTCGTAAAAAAATTCATCAAAAATCGAAAAATTCGTGAAAAATAGAAAATTTCGTCAAAAATAGAAAATTTCGTCAAAAATAAAAAAATTCATCAAAACTCGAAAAATTCGTGAAAAATCGAAAATTTCGTCCAAAATTGAAAAATTCATCAAAAATCGAAAAATTCGTGAAAAATCAAAAAATTCGTCAAAACTCGAAAATTTCATCAAGGGGTAACTTTATGCGGGAAATCGATTGCGCACATTTCCGAACTTTGAAAATGCTTCCCTGATCAGGCAAGCACAACAAAGTAATTCACAACCTCTTTAGGGCCACCTTTTTAACAAGAATCACATGTTTAAGAAGTATATACGGCCCATTTTCCGAAAAAAACTCGTTTCATATTTTGTCAATGCGCGCAATCGATTTCCCGCATAAAGTTACCCCTAGAGAGGTCATTTCCAAAAAAAGCTTAAAAATTTTTTGAAAAAAATCACGTGGGCTCGCTAAGCCTTAGTAGTACCCAAGTTTTGAACGATGAATCATGATGATCATTTTTTAGGAAAAACCAGATTTGGCTATAAAGAAAACTAAATTACTCGAATAAATTGGTGGTTATCATCCAAATCAACAGTTTTCATAACAGCACGAGAAATCGAAGGATTTTCAAGTCTTGTACAGTTTTCAATCACACTATGAAGGTGAATTAATCGATCATTTTTCTTCCAAAATTTATTACTCCATCCGAAACCAGTTTTAATGAGAACAATCATATGCATCAGGGTATCCATATTGCTTTTTGGTGCGGGTAAAAAAATTTTTGGCACTATCACCACATTTCATGTTCGGCACGACAACTTTCGCCACGTTCGTGTCAATATACATATTTATTGCAAATCAGGCACCTTAATTAATCTGAAATTAAATTGTTCATTGACACGAAAGTGGCAAAAGTTATATAGTGCCAAAATTTGGCACTATAACTTTCGCCATGAATCTCGCCACGCTAACTTTCGTATCATTCCTCGCATAACATTACCTCGGAGGGGTCTTTGTTTGTTTAAAAATCCAAATTTTTCGATTTTCGCTTCAATACACGACCTCTATTCCCTGAATCAGGATCAAGAAAGCACATATAAAAACTCTTTATTACTGCATTCGAAATTAAACCTTATATACAAATAAAAGCTATGTATATTGAGAACATAATTTTATAAAATAGATTATGCGTTTTTTGAGGACTTTCAAACAGAAACATGAAAGTATACGAAGATGGGTCGTTCGAAAAAAATAACCGGCTGTTACAAATTCAATCGTATCGTTATAAAAATGACTACTCCTCCGAGGAAGTTTTTTTTATCGGGGAATCGATTGCGCACATTGAAATGGTATGTGTATTGAAACGAAAATCTGAATTTAAATTCCTGAAGGAATTCTTGAAAAATTCCACCGCCAATCTATATAGAGCACAAGAAATGATTTTTCACGAAAATTTGGGGTACTACCGTTTTTCGATGCGCTCTCTATCGATTGGCGGTGGAATTGTTAACAAAATTCGTTCAGAAATTCAAATTCAGGTTTTCGTTTCAATACACAGACCATTTCACGCTTCGGCAATGTGCGCAATCGATTCCTATAGAAAACCCCCTAGATGAGTCATTTTTATAACGATACGATTGAATCTGCACAAGCCGGTTATTTTTCGAACGACCCGAACGATAAGACAAGATTTTATGTTTTCATAGCATTCATAATGATCACATCGAGGCAATTAAAGCTATTATGAAACAACAGTCTGGCCAGTCTAATAAAAAATCTGTTACGAAGAAATAAAGCGTTTATAAGATTGCAAAACTTCTTTTTTCTCAACATCTAATGCTTTTATCGCCATTTTTTCAACAGAAGTTTCACAAATATCTTTTACGAAAAAATTATTTGAATGAGACTACAAGATATACCATGCACATATAAACTTGATTCAATTTGAAATAGGATCAATATTTTCTTTGGGTCTATGACGATTCACCAAACTCTACTTTCACTAAACGGGACTTTTCAAGTCGTTTGATGTTTCGAAACTTGACATTTCGAAACGTTTTTGTATGTTTTTGAGGAGGATTTCTCCGGAAATACGGAAAGCCAATCCTGATAGTTTTGGTGTCATTAGAAGGGCGCCGGACTGTTTGGGGACGGACTTTTGGGGATGTGACATTTGGGGGCGGACTTTTAGGGACGAATTTTTGGGAATGTGACATTTGGGGACGAAATTTAGGTTTTTTTAAAATAAAATTTTATTATACATACAAAAGCGGGTTTAAATGTATAATTATTCCACGTTTTCCAAACCAATCTAATGTTGCCTTGCGAAATTTTCTTGCTAACTACTTCATACTCCAATCCATTGTGACTAGAGCAATTAAAAAATGTCGAAAAAATTGCATAATTATTTTAAAAATAATGTCGACAAAACTTGACTTTGTATTTCCGGGGAAATCCTCAAAAACATAAAAAAGTTTCGAAATATCAAACGACCAAAAAATTTAGTTTGGTGAAAAGTCTCGTTTAGTGAAATGTTGAGTTTGTCTGAATAGTACTAGACCCGTTTGTCTTTAACACCTTGTTGGTTAGTCAAAAATTCCTATGACTTTGTTTTTTCTTTCTTCGGTACTCGGAATGAGGTCCGAAGTCGGGTTAGATCTTCAGAAAAGAATTCACCAGTTTGAAGGGCATTGATTAGGCGCTCAAAATCTTTTCCTGACTCGGTTGCAGTGCGACGGTTGCCGCCTAAAAAAACAAACAGATTATTTAAAAAATTGTTTTCATTTTCTCGAAATAAGAAAGCATGCAAAATGAGAAAGCATCCACTCTAGTCGTTTGCAAAACCAAAATTTTGTTATAGAGTGGTCNTTAAAAAATTGTTTTCATTTTCTCGAAATAAGAAAGCATGCAAAATGAGAAAGCATCCACTCTAGTCGTTTGCAAAACCAAAATTTTGTTATAGAGTGGTCCAAAAAAATTAGATTTTTGCGATTTTTTCCCAATATTTTTCAGGTTTTTATCAAAAATCCTATACAGTCAAAATTCTCGATTTAGTGACACCCCCAGGGAGGGGTCACTAAATCGAGTTTGACTCTATTTATACTTTTGCAACGCATCCCTGCGTGGTCGTGTTGGCGGAAAAATCAAGCTCAGTATATACAGTGAATGTCTGTTCTGTTGATAGGCGGCACTCTGACTGTACAGTCAAACATCCGTATAGGGGGGGGGCTGAGCACACCACTGCTAGTATAGTTTAAGGGCCCACTTGAAAAAATTTTCGAAAATGACAGTCATGGGTTATTTTTTGAATTAAAATCCAAAAATCACACTTAAAAATTGTGAAAACGCTTGCTCAACAGGCATTCCGAATAAGTGCCCCCAAAAACTAAAAAAACAAATCATTCTCACTTTTCTTAGCAAAGATTGATCTGGCCAAGGTTTGCCGCTTTACTCGCTCCAGCTCTTCACGTTCTTCCCACATATGATGATGGCTTTCGGTGAATTGGTTGAAGAATTTGGAAAACACGCCAAAGAATACATCCGGCGAACAGGTTTGTGCATCTTCGGCAAAATATGTGGTACATGTTGAAAACTAGAACGGGTCAATATTCATATTTCATTTTCAACAAAGTAAAAAAACCAGGGGTGCCAAGTGTGCTAATTTTTCAGAAAAGTGCTGATTTTGAGATTTTAAAAATCTGGCAAAATGCTGATTTTTCAGTGTCAATTCTAATTTGTGAGATGCGAAATTTTCGTCAAATTTTAAAGAAATATATAGAAAATTAGCAGCATTTTACTCATAGCTGTACAAGGAGGGGATACTGGCGCCCTAAATACGACGTGGTCGCTTAAAAATTTTCGGCAAAAAGACGAAGTGGGGGGAGATACAATACTCCCCTTGTTCAGCTATAATTTTGCCTCTCAAATCTGATTTTTGAAGTCAGATTTGCTGATTTTGAAAAAATGTTCTTGGCATCCCTGAAAACAAAACTATACCGCTTTGTTCATCTCATTGTTGAGACGCTCGAGTTCGTTGTATTGCTTTTTGGCGTTTTCGAGGAACGTGCTCACCACCTCGATAAATTTGTCTTCTTTTTGAGTTTTCGGAGATTGCATTGGGTTGGGTTGGGGCTCTGGTGGCGCAATATTTCCTGTTGTAGTGGGAGATGTTGTCGAGGTTGAGGCGAGTTTCTGTTGAACTTGTAATTCGGTTGATAAAACACGTAACGTGCCTTCTAGGCTTCGTAGTTCTGCGGACATTTCTGCGCGACTAAAAAAAGCAAAGTTAGAAACAAAATCAAATTACAGAGTAGCCAAAAAACCTTACTTTTACGTTTTTTTGTGAAAAATTTTATTTCAAAAATCACCTATAAGGGGTATTTTCATGTGATTTTTGAAAAATTTTCTCCAAAAAACGCAAAAGTACGATTTTTTTGGTCCCTATAGAAGCGCCTATGTATTAGCGGCGCTTTTTCGAGCTAAAACTTCTTTCGAACAATCTGAAAAAATCCTACTTGTATCTAGCAGCCTCATAAACTGAAACCAACTCTCTCTTCAAATGAATGATTTCGGGAAATTTCGACTCCAACAGTTCGATTATAAAATGAAGCAGATTCCTGTCATGTCTTACACTACTTTTAACATCATGTATCACACCAAGTGAGCCGATTGTAAAGCCTAAAATGCATCATTAACAAAGAATTTGGAACTAGTATCGATTAGGTATCCCACTGAATGGAAATTTTTCGAAAAAATTTTTTTCATCATCTGGAATTGACCCCCTCTAGGGGTAATTTTATGCGGGGAATCTGAATTTCACATTTCCGAGATCTGAAAATCTTTCCCCGAATCAAGAAAAGGATATTTAGGGCCACATGTTCCAAAAATTTATACAACTATGCACATACCCATTGCATTTCCACTTCTTTTGCCATGATTCAAGTAATTACCAATCGCCAGAATTAAAGCCAGCAATTGGCGGAGCTTTTTGTTGCTCGATGAAGTATTTGACGCTTTGATGACGGCTAGAAAATTTAAGATGAATATAAAGATGGAAAAATTGTCAAACCATTCAAATACGGGGTAATTTCATCAACCCTCTCCTGGAATGTCCGAATTATATGCAAGCATTTGAGACGCTGCTCGTAGCGAGGGATTTGCCCAACTTCCAATAGGAAACGGTCCGCTAGGGCAAGCACTGATGGGGTTTTGTGTTTGTTGGCAGTTTCGCGAAGTATTGAAAATTCTTCTTTGGTTGGCACAAATTTAAGCATCTGGAAATGAAAGTTTCATTCCATTAGAGCCAATGCCATTTACGGCGTAGGCTCTAATGGAAGAGGATGGAACGAAATGAATAAAACGATATGAACGAAACGACATAATGAAACGAAACCAAATTCAGGGTTTTCGTGTCAATATTCAGGCAAATTCAAACCCGTTTCCGACGCCGTCAGGAAATGAAATCGTTTCGACTTTTTCGATTTTTGACGAATTTGTTGAATTTTGACGAAATTTTTGATTTTTGACGAAAATTTTTTATTTTTGTTTTTCATTCGTATCATTTCAAACGTTTCGTTTCATTTGGGTCAATGCCGAAACTTACTTGTTCAATCATATCCTTAGGCAGTCTCCCTTTGTCATCCATACTTAAGACAGCCGCTCGTATTTCTCGGTGAGACAGTTTTAATTTGGATAGCATGATCGTGCAATTCTGTGCTCTTCTCGGCTCGATCACACTAATAGCAGATTCGGTTCGGAGTCTTCTTTGGAGTGTACTTGTCGAGTAATCGGACTCGTCTGAATGGCCATTTCCGGCCACGAATGCTGTTGCAAGGGCTTGTAAATCGATCTAAAATTGAATTTGCAATTCTCCTTGAACGGAATGACATGCATCGGCGCCACCCCATTTGCCCCCACGGACATTTGCCCCACGTTATACAGTTGCCCCACGTTGTAACTTATAACGTGGGGCAAGTTGGTGGGGCAACTGTATAACGTGGGGCAAATGGGGTGGCGCCATCATGACGCGTGTCACAATACGTGTCATGACGCGGATCATGATGCAGCGTGCAAATTATTAACGAAATTTATACAGGATGATGCAAAACAGTGGCAAAAATGGTCATTTTGGGGCATTTTTTCGGGCTCAAAAAACACTCTTTTTTGCCATTTTAGGGGTCAAAAAATTTTTTCGACGCCGGATTAGTGTTTTTCAGCTATTTTTACCCCTAGAAATGATGTTTTTAGAAAAAAATTTTTTTGAAAAAATGCTCCCAAAAATGATCATTTTTGCCACTTTTTTGCACCACCCTGTAATAAAAAACTATGTTGGTACTACCTTGACCCCATCCTGATAAAAGATAGTACATGTACTATCTTGTCACCCAATGTAATTCTAACCTGTTTATAGAACTTCTCATCTTCAATCTTCTCCCACACCGTACCCGGAATCTTCTGTGCCGAAATCTTTGTCCAGTTCAACGTTTTCAACGTTGTTGGCGGTTTGGGAATCTTCTTCTTTGGCTCTTGTACGGCATTTGGTAATGGTCCACCTAGCGCTCTCAATTGTAATGCTGTTGGAGGTGGTGGTGGAGGCGCAGGGGGGTTCACCGGTGGCAACGAAGATGCAGACGAGGAGTAAATTGTGGGAGTTGGGGAATGACATGGATCCGAAGGGTTGCTGAGATCGGAGATTCTTGAAAAAGAGGATAGGGATGCGCCATCTTGAAGATCACTTAATCGATTCTCCAACTCCATCACTCGTTTTCTTTCATTCTCGAGTTCAGCATTTGTTTCGGCTAGAGCTTTTTCTAACTTTTCACATTCATGCTGGGTGCGCAGTCTAGACAGCAATTCATCCATATCGAATTGTAACGCCGCTGTGGAGTATTGAGGATCTGATTCGGAGGCCAGCGTGCCCATGGTTGATTTCAGACTGATTTGCTGGAGGATAATGTCAAAAAGGCGCCAGAGATGTCGATGCCGTTCATCGCCGGGGATCATGAGTAAATGTTGAAGGAGTGAGATCAAATGAGGCAGTGCAACGGAGCTGTCGAGTTTCCTGGTTAGTGCTTCTGCCATGCCGGCAGGACTTTCAAAATCAATGGGTGAAGAAGAACCGGAATCGGCATTGCTAAAGTGAAAAAAATGGTAACAAGGAATGAACGCTGTTATGTTATACCTAGCAAATTCCTGCTCATCCTCTTGGCGCATCATTTCAAACAGATCAAAATGGTCTTCCAATGCAGAACCATGAGTATTTCTGAGTCTGTCGATGATTTCTTGAATGCCTAGCATAAGCAGTTCATACCGTAGATGAAGTCGGAACTCGAGCGAATGCTAAAATTTTCGCGTTAATATACTGAAATCATTCTGTGTTTTTTGATTTTCGCGTCAATATACGGAATCCATTCCCTGAATCAGGGTTAAGATAATTTTTTCATGCTTAGAAAATGTGCGCAATCGATAAAATTACCCCTATATGGGTCAGGATTTTTGAAAATTTTTTCGGAAAACATGAAAAAATCGCTCAAATTCCGGTTTTTTTTATACATCATGTACTAACACCCTTTTCCAACAATATAAGAATTAATCTATTTAAGCAAGAATTATGTATAAGTTATTTTTCTATACAAATAAAGTACAAACATTTTTTATCAGCTAAAAGCCATATGACCGTTGGCATGGACCGGAAAAACGGTTTTTTTCCGATCTTGTACAAATATTGGTCAACTTGCGTGAAACGGACTAATCCACAAACAAAGAATGTTTTTTCCTCATTCATACCTTAAACGAATACACAAAATAAGCGAGCGTTGCAAGAATATTTTTTAACGGAAACCAACTAAACTTCATTTCTCTAGTCGATCAGTGAACTAATAACTTGATGTACCAAATTTCCCACCTGATAAAACAAACAGAATCATAAATTTTAGGTTAACACACAAAAACTCAAGGTCGGTTGGGGGGTGAACGGTGATGAAAAACGAGGGTATTTTTAGATATCAAAAAGTAATCTAATTCCATTCATGGATTTTGGACTTTAGACTTAGAAAAGGAAAAAAGGTACTCTTGAAGGAGAGGGACCCAAAATAACGTAAATTTTTTTCTAAAAATGATCCCTTCAGGGGTAATTTTATGCGGGGAATCGATTATGCGCATTCTCGCAGCGTGAAAATTTTTTCCTGACCCTGATTCAGGGAAGGGAGATGTGTGTATTGAAACAAAATTTTCGAAATTTGGCAGGAAAACAGGCTTCCTAGGAGTTTTTCTAGGTGGGGAATCGATTACGCACAGCGTGAAAACTCTTCCCTGATCTTGATTCGGTGAATATGGATTTTGGAGAGTACAACCTACCATCCTACTAGCTTGCCAGCCTACAACCTTGCCAGTCTATTAGCTAGCCAGCATACTATCTTTCCAGCCTGCTAGCCTACAAGTCTGGCAAGCTAGTAGGCTAGTCAGCCTACTAGCTTCAAATTTTTGGTATTGATGAGGTGGTGGGGTGGGACTACCCCTCCCCGAGTTCATGTTTGGGTGGGATGATCCGTTCACCCTTGGGGAATGCCTTAAAAAATCAAACAAAAAGCTTATTGTTAGTTGAAAAAACCAACGCCCAAGATGAGCCTAAGGATCTCAATTTACTATAGCCAGCTGAACAAAAACTAGAGATGTCCAAAATAGAAAAATCTTAAAGCCTGAGTCGTCAATTCGTAACACGATC
Organism: Acrobeloides nanus; assembly: GCA_900406225.1. Classification (NCBI taxonomy): domain Eukaryota; kingdom Metazoa; phylum Nematoda; class Chromadorea; order Rhabditida; family Cephalobidae; genus Acrobeloides; species Acrobeloides nanus. The sequence goes on from OZJO01000098.1 coordinate 35,501, forward strand.
CTTTTTTTGTTCACCTGCAAAAAAGACAACTGCTTGTTGACATGCTCAGGTATTTACAGAATGTGTAAAAAACTGCCATTTGGTCATTTTTTGGGGAATTTTTTCTCCAAAATGACTTATGGGTATTTTGTTATTTATAAAAAATTATAAGCAAAATTAAAAATCCGATTTTTATTGTGAACTTGGCTCAGTGGTAGTGCTCCAAGATTCGAGTCTAAGGGTCTCGGGTTCGAATCCCACCTGAGTCGAAATTACTCATTATGGGTAATTTTATGCGAGAAATCGATTGTGCGCATCGAAAAACCTTTAAAATGTCTCCCAGACCACAAAATATCCAATTTTCATTTTTTTTCAGTTATTTTCGGTAGAAATTCCATACGAAAATTGGATATTTCGTGGTCTGGGAGGCGTTTTCAAGGGTTTTCGATGCGCGCAATCGATTTCTTGCATAAAAATACCCCTAATGAGTCATTTTGGAAATTTTTTTTTTAATTTTCGTCAAAAAATGACCAAATGGCGTTTTTGTGGAACACCCTGTATAAATCTTCTATTTTTAACCATGATATCACACCCAATTATAGCTTATAGCTCCTTTATAAATTTAGAAAAATTTTTTATTTAACAAAAAATCTAAAAAACCAAAAGCTGGAAACCAACTTGGTTTCCAAAAGTGTACAAAGAAAGAATTTCTTGTATGTTTTTTAAGCGACTCTTCTTCAAAAATCAACAAAAAGCCATAGAAGAAAACAAGTTGGCGTCACGGATGCACATAAAAGGTGCTATAAAAATTCGGAGAGATGACGTTCGCTTTTTAAAAAATTTTTTCACACATGAAATACAGGGTATTCCAAAAAACTGCCATAGGTCATTTTTTGGCGGAAATTTTTCAAAAAATTTTTTCTCCAAAATGACTCATTAGGGGTAATTTTATACGAGAAATCGATTGCGCACATTCCCGAAGCGTGAAAATGCTTCCTTGACCCTGATCCAGGGAATGGGGTGGGTGTATTGAAGCGAAAATCAAACATTTTCGGATTTTTATGAGAAAACTGTCGATTCTTAGGTTTTTCTAGGCGGGGAATCGATTGCGCACATTCCCGAATCTTGAAAACGCTTCCTTGACCCTGATTCAGGGAAGAAATTGGTGTATTGAAGCGAAAATCCGAAAATGTTTGATTTTCGCTTAAAAAATATATATTTGTCAAAAAATTGAAAGATTCGTCAAAAATCGAAAAAAAAACAAATTATGGTAACTTTTTTCCGAGTGGAGTGGTCCTTTAAAGTTACATTTTTTTTTGAAGAAAATTCCAAGTAACCTATTATTTTTGTTTTACAAACCAGCCAATGATCATCAGATACTAATCTCAAAAGGCTTCCGACAAGCGCATGAAAATAACTCCATAAATCAACAAAATTCGCGCGATTTCCTATGGCAAAACACACACAGTTCCCCAAGGAGGTATATGTTTTGAACGGGCACACCTGGACAGGACAGAATCATGCGAAGTCGAAGAAATCGCATCGATCACGCAAGACATTGACATTTGATGTGGCCTCATTAAAATTCAAAAATTTTTTGCGGCTTTTCCAAAAAGGTGTCTCGTATGTATTATCGCATTTTAACACGCACAACAAAGACATTTAGCTTTTGGAATTAATAGAAAAAAATTTCTTCCAAAAAAATCCCTGTGACTCACAGGAAATGATTATGATAGTTATTTGGGGGAAAAATACAAATCATACCTCTGCATGCCCACTTTTTAGAAGAGCGTTGATCAGGGACATTAGTGCGATTCGGACGCTAAAAAATTTTTATATTAGGTTGTTTCATAAGTATCTGCGGCCCCAAAAAATTCTAAAACATTAAACACGCTACGCGTGTCTGTTTGTGCTATCTCTGTCATACGCGGGCAAGGGGGNCCTATAAATTTTCTGCCAAAAATGAGTTGTTTTTCAAACTTAAGGATTACATATCTTTCTTAAAACGACGATTCACAAAAAAAACCTATACATATTTTTGTGCAGGAAGGCATCCCCGACAATCTATAAGACGAATTTTTTAAATTGGGTTCAAAATAAAAAACTTGATACTTTTTGAAACATGATCACACTAGGCAGAAAATCGGTCATTTTTTCAACAACAAAAAAAGAGTAAGGATTCCATATCTTTTTTAAAACGACGATTCACAAAAAACCCTTACTTATTTTTGTGCAGGAGGGCCTCCCCGACAATCTACAAGACGAATTTTTTAAATTGGGTTCAAAATAAAAAACTTGATAGGTTTTGAAACATGGTCAAATTGACAGAAAATAGACCATGTTTTCAAAAAATAAGAGTAAGGATTCCGTATTTTTCTCAAAACGACGATTCACAAAAAACCCATACTCAGCGTTGTGCAGGAGGGCCTCCCCGACAATTTACAAGACAAATTTTTTAAATTGGACTTAAAATAAAAAACTTGATATGTTTTGAAACATGGTCAAATTGACAGAAAATTGGTCATTTTTTCGATAAAAAAAGAGCAAGGATTTCATATTTTTCTCAAAACGACGATTCACAAAAAACCCATACTCAGCGTTGTGCAGGAGGGCCTCCCCGACAATTTACAAGACAAATTTTTTAAATTGGACTTAAAATAAAAAACTTGATAGGTTTTGAAACATGGTCAAATTGACAGAAAATAGACCATGTTTTCAAAAAATAAGAGTAAGGATTCCGTATTTTTCTCAAAACGACGATTCACAAAAAACCCATACTCAGCGTTGTGCAGGAGGGCCTCCCCGACAATCTCCAAGACGAATTTTTTTAATTGGACTTAAAATAAAAAACTTGATAGGTTTTGAAACATGGTCAAATTGACAGAAAATTGGTCATTTTTTCGATAAAAAAAGAGTAAGGATTTCATATTTTTCTCAAAACGACGATTCATAAAAAACCCATACTTATTTTTATGCAGGAGGATCTCCACGACAATCTATAAGACAAATTTTTTAAATTGGGCTTAAAATAAAAAACTTAATAGGTTTGAAAGGAATGTGTATATGCAATTGGGTTGTAACATAAGTTGTTACCGCCCCAAAAATATATCGTAAATCACCTTTTTTCGCATGTTTTCGATGAAATTTTTTTCTCAAAATTGACTGATTTTTGGTACTCGGGGGGTTTTCGGGCACGAGAAGTCGATTGCGCGCATCGAAAAATTCTGAAAAAATTTTTCGGGGGTCAAAAAATTGAAAAAAATGCGTCAAAATTAGGGGTTATAAGTTTTAACGCCAACAAAATCATTTTTAGGAGTAATTTTGTGCGAGGAATCGATTGCGCGCATCGAAAAATTCTGAAAAATTTTTTCGGGGGTCAAAAACCCCCAAAAATAATTTT
>OZJO01000099.1:0-12762 GCA_900406225.1 Acrobeloides nanus
CAAAATGACACCAAAATTATCCAATTTGAACATTGTTTTGGGTTATTGAAACGAAAACATGAATCAGGGTTTTCGTTTCAATAATCCAAAACAATGTTCAAATTGGATAATTTTGATATCATTTTGTTCGTCTCATTTAGCTATAAAAAATTACTACAATGTTCATTTTATGAAAATTTTAAAAATGGATGCAAAAATCGATTTTTCCGCAAAACATTCAAAAAAGTTTGTGTATTACAACGAAGAGCTTGTAACAAATTTCAAACGCAATTATCTCGAAAACTACAACGATTCAAAACATGCTGTAAAAACAAAAAATGCTATTTTTTTATGATCTTTCCGAATATAACATTTTTTCATATGATTGTAAATTACTGGACTGGTCCTTTAACACTGAAAATAGTTCTTTTAGAAATCACAATGATCTAACAAATCCAGATCAAGATCCTGGTATTTGGCCAAGTGTAGCTGAAGCAACAAGAAAAGCAAACCTATTCCGATATCGTCATTTGCCATATTTATACAGGTAAGAACACCTTTTTAGATATATGTTATACATTTTAGTCTTCTTTTCAACGCTGCTTTGAATGCCGGAACAGTAGCAAGACCAGTATTTTTCGAGTTTCCCAAGGACCCTGCTACTTATGAACTATCATTACAATATATGTGGGGTCCTGCATTGATGATAATCCCGGTTACAGATCCAGTTTGTCTCGAATTTCTGTGATAAATGAAAAAATTTAGTACGTTGCTGAAGTAAATGGATATCTCCCAGTTAGTGCCACATGGTACTCTGTGTATGACTATTTCTATGGCACTCAAGTGGCTAGTAGCAATAGCTCTTTCCCGGCACCAACTGAATATCTTATGCCGGTCTTTGTTAGAGGTATGTCTCTTCTTGAAATCTCTCATCTTTGTTTTTAGGTGGCTACATCATTCCCAGACAAGTTCCATCAATAACTACAACACTTTCGCGTCAAAATCCATTCCAACTTCTTGTTGCAATATGTAATTTTTTTCTACATTAAGATAGCTCCCTGCCTGTTCCCACACTCGTCGCTATTGCTTCCTTGGCTACTGCGTACGGTGCAATTATGGTTAAGCAAGGAGGGTTAGAACTTGGAATACGGTTGATTAGAAATAAGGTTTAGAACGTCAATACACAAAAAGCGACACGACAGTGTATTTTTGTGTCGTACGACAAGGTTTATAGTTCGGTCGTACGACTCGCCGCGACACGACGGAAGTATAAATCTCGCCTAAAAATTGTGAGACAAGACACCAAGGAATGTCTCTACTTCTTATTCAGCTTCTCCTCGCTCAGTGCTATATGGGTTTACATACACTTCGCTCGGTTAAGTATACAGATTCTTCTGTATAAGCTTCATTGGCAGGATCGGGTTGATCCAATATTGAGAGTCTTCTTAGAGTTATCAGCTTCATCGATCTTCATGATATTGGCGTATGTTGTGATTCTCAAAGAGTCACTTTTCTGGTCGAGAATCTTTGAACGAGATGACCTTTTAAGCTAATTAAGCGTTAACCTGCATCTCTACTCTACTGTCTTCATGTGAATTTTAGCTACGGTTAAAGAAAACGGTAAAGAAGTACAAGAGGCTATAGGAGAGCTTTATTGGGATGATGGAGAAACCGTGATCGACAATTTCAACACTTATAACTATTTTCATTTTGACATTAGTTTCAGTGCTAAACAGTTAGGAAGCTACCATTGGGCATCTATGACTATAAATGCGACAAAAATCGCGGTATAATATCCTCTCGAAATTAAATTGAAAAAATTTAGACCGGTTTAACACTCCCAACAATAGATAACATTGAAATTCTCGGCTTTCCTTATAATCCAAATTGGCAGAGCTTCAAGTTGAATGGAAGTCCTGTATCCATTAATACCGCTATGTCGAGCTATAGTCCGTTTACAAAAGTTTTGAATTTAACAACGACAGGTCTAATCAACTTGAACATGAATGGACCTTCATGGCAATTAATATGGGAAAATTCATAGATTATTTTATACTATTTATGTTTTTCACAATAAATCAATTTTTGGTAATAGTAAGCGCACTTCGCGCGCTTTTGTTACATGGGAGCACAGGTTTTTTTGACCTCTGCCCAGTCACTTAAAACGGTTTTTCTCAGGACCCTTAAAGTCTTTTCATCTAATTTAAAAAAGCAATCGTTAGAAGAATACTTGGGGCACAATTGGTTAGATTTTGTAATGCATAACTGTGTTTCTTTTGGGCCCAATTTTCATATTCCATGCTCAGTTTGCCTAGTTCCGCGAGACCTCCAAAAAGTTCGAACTTTCGAGACATCGCCTCATAAAAAGATCTATCCTCTCCCATCTCTAACTTTTTTTGAAAAAAGAATGTAGCCTCTGTTTTCTGAAATTTACCTTGCCGGTATAGGCTCTAATAGAACAACGAGGATGGAACGATCGAATGAAAAGACATCATGGAACGAAACGAATTCAGGGTTTTTGTGTCAATATTCAAGCAAATTCAAGCCCGAATTGTTTTGATTCTTGTAAATTAGTTTCAGGCAAATCGTTTCATTTGTATCGTTTTTTTAAATTTGCCTGAATATTGACACGAAAACCCTGAATTTGGTCCATTATGTCGTTTTATTCGATCGTTTCATTCTTATCGTTTCAAACCTTTCGTTTCATTCGAGTCTATGCCGAATTGCCGTTTTGACGGAGTTGAGCCATTCGTGTCGATAAACACGATCTTATCGAAGGTTTATTGAAGTTCAGGCAACTTTTCATTGCAGTAAAAATGTTGCCTGAATTTCAATCAACCTTCAATAGAATCGTGTTTATTGACATGATTGGATCAAAAACGGTAATTCGGTCAATTCCAGAAAAAAACAAAGATTGTATGCTGTTCTTTCAGCTGTGTTTAAATTGTACAATTTAATAATTAGTTTAATTAATAAAAATTTATTTACAGTCTACTTTTGGGAAGTTGATGCCAGAGCACAAAATTTGAACCATTTTTTGCTTTTACGGCACTACTTGAAAAGCTAACGGTAATAAGTTATGAACGAAACAAAATAGTGAAAATTTTTTCAAACGAGTCTGAACATTGAAACGAAGAGCCTGCAGACACTTTTTTGAAAAGTCGAAGATCAGTGCAATAGGAAGGCAACAAAGTTGGAAAGTTCAGTTCGGGTAGGTGATTTTGAGGTGTCAAGCGTCATGGAGTTTCAAATTGTACAAAGTATGATGAAATAATATTATGCATAATGAGCAGGAGAATTTTGAAATGGTTTATATAATTTTGAAGAGTACTCGACTAGAGAATAAAAAAAGTCTTTTGGAGTCGAGTCCGAATCTACGTGGTTTGGGAGATATGCCCATTTTTGTGCAGGTTCTTCGTTTCAATGTTCAAACTCATTTGAAAATTACGATTTTGTTTTGCTCATAACTTTTTACCGGTAGATCTTCAAGTAGCGCCGTAAAAACAAAAAATGCTCCAAATTTTGCGCTCTATCACATGGCATCAATTCCCTCACAAATGGACTGCTCCTTTAATCTATTATAAAAAATCTAATAATATATAAGAGAATCTTTGAGTAAAACAACAACAAAATCACTCAAATATAATAAAACCCGCGTTTAAGAAGGCAACTTAAAGTTGCATAATAAAATGCTTTCATCACCGGTAGGTAGAGATCAAGAGAAAAATAACTATAAAAAAATAAATTGAAAAATCAAGTAAAAAGAAAACTCACATCATCGTCATTATCAAGCGACACAGCCGACTTTGGTGCATCTTTCGGAGGGGTCCATCGTTTTTCCGATTCACTGCTTGATGAGCCACGACGTCGGCCTAAACTTTTTATGTCTTATTAATTTCTAAGCTTACCTGTAGGAACGGTTCTGCTCTCGGGAATAATACGACCGACTGGAGGAGGTGGAGAGTAATCCGGAGATGGTTGTCTGGCTCGAGCTGGCTCCGTAGTCGTGTGTGCGAAAGCTGATCTTTGATAGGAAAACATTTCATTCCTTTGCGTGCTCGACTGGGCCATAACTCGGCGTCTAGCAGCCGCTTCATCCAAGCTGTACCGCATATCGTAATCTAAACACATTGTAGATTAATTTCTAGTATGGTGAAGTTGAACAAGGAGTTGTAAGCTTGGATGGAACTTCGGATGAAACGATCGAATAAAACGATACGAATAAAACGACATAATGAAACGAATTCAGGGTTTTCGTGTCAATATCCAGGCAAATTCAAACTCGAATTGTTTTGATTCTTATAAATCAGTTTCAGGCAAACCGTTTCATTCGTATCGTTATTCGATAGTTTCATTTGTATCGTTTTTTGAATTTGTCTGAATATTGACACGAAAACCCTGAATTTGGTCCATTATGTCGGTTCATTCATATCGTTTCCATCATCAGATACTTATGAAGTAGGATATATAAATGCCATACCAAAATGAGAACGATCTTCTTGCGCTGTCCGTAACGAAGTTTGCACCGTCAGCCGCGATTGCGGTATTGGCGGCGGTGTCGGCGGCGGAGAATGCCTGGATTTCGAATCCGTCGGTGGTGCAAAGTACTGCAAAATATCTCGAATTTCATCTAATGGATTCTCGGCCGATTCCTGGCTTTCCAAATGTGGCCTATCCGCGCGAATTTCAGCTCGGGGTATAGAAACAAATCGTTGATGTGCACCGTCTTCATCTTTGAAATCGGTGAAACCAGTTTCGGATGACCCAGTTACTCTAGCATCTGAATCATTTCGTGGGATTGCTTCGGCTTCTAGATCATCGGGCGAAAGCTTCTTACAAGGACAGAAGGGCATGCAGCAAGGGCATGTTTGTGCGAACCAAATTAGCCTGTAAATTTTTCCGTTTTTTTTCAGGTGAAAGGATAGAAATTTTTACCATTTCTTTCGGAATACAAACACCAACACAACAATGCCCACAGTTAGAGCCAAGGCCAAAAAACCGATCAGGATCCAAACCCAAACCGGTGTTATGTGAGGTGGTAATGGCTCAGATGTCGCTGACATTGGAACACATACATAGCCTCCACCATCAGGCTAAAAGATTTGTTGCTAAGTATAACGCAAAAATTAAATTACCTTTTGGGCACATGTCGTGCCATTTGGGCAGGAATTTTGATCGTATGGATTACAGCGTATCGTATTCCCAGGCACACAATCTTTTGGACTTTTTGATCCTTTTTGGGTAGTTGTATATCCGGATTGGCAAATCGTACATGAGCTGGCGTTGTAGTTTTCCTTAAAAATTTGAGTATATAGTCTGTTTTGCTGTAAACGGTCGAAAAAAGTTGGCGCTCTATGGCATAGTTGATAGAGAAGCCGACCGTCCGATCTGGCAAGTTAAGCAATGTTAAGCCCGAAGGTTCAATCCAGCTAGCAATGCTGTGTAAAGAAGGCATCGCAACAAATAATCTTTTCAACGTTTTGAATGCGTCTGTGTATTAGCGCGAAAACCCTGTTTCTTATATCTTATAACTCGCATGCAATCACCTTTTCTCTCATTTCATCTTTTTCTATCGTATTGCGTTCTTGTCTCATCGCAATTCGAATAATCAATGTTTTGAATGTGTCTGTGTATTAGCACGAAAATCCTGTTCCTTATAACTCATACGCAATCACTTTTGTTCTCATTTCATCTTTTCTATCGCATTGCATTCTTATCTCATCGCAATTCGAATAATCTTTTCAATATTTTGAATGTGTCTGTGTATTAGCGCGAAAACCCTGTTCCTTATAAATCTGAGCCCCTTTTTCACCTAAAAATGAGCTATCACAAGAGATCTCCTACTTCATAATAACCATAATCACAAAACACACAAACATCATTGAGCTTGTATCTTGTCTGGTCAACTGGCGATGGTGGATTTGGCTTGATATACGTTCCGGGTGGACCTAAAATCCAACAATACATATAAAATCTTTCGACTCCCTACAATTGATTTCATTGCAATCAGTCGGCGCGGTTCCACCTTGTTTCGAAGTGAAGCCAGGTTGACAAGAAACGCATGCCGATGGCGAACCGGCTCCTCGGAATGTCCCATTTTGACAAGCAACACATGTTTCTGTATCGTCTAATTCTTGCCCCGCTGGGCAAAGATAACAATCACTTGAAAGTTTTGTACCAGTTCCACTGGTCGTTGACTGATCCGGGCACTGTTCACATGCTAGTTGGCCAGTTTGATTTTGATAAGTACCTTGTGCACATGGAGTACAATTGCTAATCGCATAGCTGTAATAGCTACCCGTATCACAATCTATATAACAACTTCTTGGGTCGGACGATCCCGTGCCAGCTGTGACGTTTCGTGGAGAAGTACATTTAATGCACGAACCTGTGCCATTTGTTGAATATGTGTTCTTGGGACACGGCACGCATTCTGTTTGGTCGAAATATTGGCCGGCTGTACAAGAGGCGCATAAGATGTCACCAGAGCGCGACGGATAGCGCTGTGGGTTTTCCGAAGAGCTATCACAAGTGATATCGTGGTTGGGGTTGATGATAGTCAGTCTGTTGGCTTGCATCGATCCATTCACATATGGGAGAATATCCCGACTTGTGAGATTTGTCTGAATGGCGAAGGTGATTGGCACGGTCTCGTTATCGACTTGTCTTCGGCGACGCTGATTCGATGTGCAAAGTGGATTGATGATGACATTCGTGCATTTTTCATCCGAGCAGATTTGTTGGCCTGGATATTGGGACGATAGACGTTGTGATGAATTTAAGATGGTCTGTTTCACCATTTCCATCAAGGCAGCACTATTCTCACACAAGTTGTAGAAAATCACGGTTCCGTTCAGAGTTTGGCTAGGGTTGACAGTGCTCGAGCACCCTGGGAAGTATGAGAATTGCCCCAATCGATCCCATCTTCCCATCACGTCGCACGTATAGAATGGCGGCACTGGTTGGTTGAAAACATCCATAGGATCAATGCAGGAAAGATTGGCTTGTTTCCGGGTATACTCTGTGATCACTTCGGTGAACGTCAAACTCGTTCTGTTGTTGACGGCCTGGGGTGATGTACAAACGTCTTTGGCAATCACCAAATCAAATTCACATGTGGCCAGGTTTCCTGCTGCATCCCGAGCCTTGTAGACAACATGGTAGAAGCCCCATGTGAAAGTTTGCCCACTCCGATAGTTGGAAGTGAGCTCGACGATATAGTTGTTGTCGTAAAACATCTCGTCTAGAGACTCATCCCATTTCACGGTCGTCAGACGTTTCGATTCGTTCAAATAGGTGTATGAAGGACAGCGCACGACGGTTGGCGGCGTCTTGTCTTTGGCGCAATCTGGTTGGCCGGGTATACACGAAGAGGTAACACAGATGCCTGGGTAGATTGTCTGAATTCCCTGGTTGAACTTGTCCACTGGTGTGTACTGATTCCAGCTGATGGCTACGGTCAAATCTGCTCCATACTCCTTCACATACTTAATACAGTCGAAAGCCATGCTAGCCACGTCGGAGTCGTTCAAACTTTTGCCATAGAATTGCACCAGACTAAGTTGTCCGACGAACCTTTCCGTGCCTTCAATGTTCTGCCCAAGTAAGATGGACACATTTTGTTCCGGGCTTACACCAGCTTGATTGTTGTGGTCCACCATGTTTCCATCGAGATAGTACGTCCATCCATTTAAATACAATCGTGGGCTCACAACACAAAAGTGGTGCCACGTGTAGAGTGTAAAATTGCTTGAATGCAATTTTTCATCATCCTGCCCCGTGATTTGGACCCCGGTGTTGCTAAATGTGATGATTGGCTGGACAACATTCGTCCCATTCCATATGCCCAGCACGGCGTACGGTGCCAATTGTTGCTGCCCGGCGATCAGCTCATGAACTTGTTGAATTGTCGAATCTGTGCCATATCTAAAATTTCGATTTTTGAGCAAAAATTCGATTTTGTGCACCATACCTCACCCAACCACATATGGAAAATTCTCGCATAAAAGACGGTGGGATGTCCACGGAAACGATGGTTTGGTTCTTCTCCACCGACGGATTTCCCGTGAAGTACAAATTGAAATTGTAGTAGCTGGTTGGGTTTTCGCAACGCTGGCCCGTGTAATTCGCCGGGCATATGCAGTAGGAGAAATCTTTTTCTTCCGAAAACACACAGCTTCCGCCATTCAAACAGTACTGTTCATCGTTGGGTAAAGAGCAGAAGTTGTTCCCGATAGAGCAATTGTCACCACGCCATCCCACGTTGCACTCGCATTTAACTTGGTTATCCTTGTTCACACAATAGCCATGTTTTCCGCAGAACATATTATTGCATGGGTCCATGAATTGTTCGCAATTCAAGCCAATGGTATCTGGAAAATTTTACATGATTTTACATAAATTTTAAATGTCAAATTCAGGGTTTTCGTGTCAATATTCAGGCAATTCAAACCCGTTTCTGGACACTGTCTGGAAATGGGTCAAGTATGGCTTATGTTGTACCAGTCTAATAGATAATGGCAAAAGTGGAGTGAGCATCACCCAGGTGGCCGAGTGGCTAGAGATGCTGGCAACAGTGTCAAAGGTCCTTGGTTCGATCCCTGATGAAGTCACAAAAATTTTGCCTGAGTGTCGGAGGCTGATAATCTCTGTTAGTCTATTTTCCACTGGTACATCGAGAGCAGCGTACTTGGACCTTTTTTTTAGACCTTCTAAAAAAATCAGTCCCCGGCGCCGGGGACTGATGACCTACCCCCTTCCGCCCCATGATCTACCCCCTTCCGCCCCATGATCTACCCCCTCCCCACCTCATAACCCACCCCCTCCCTACCCCATGACCTACCCCTCCGGTCGAATTTTACCGGGATTGTGCAACTGTGGTCCCAACACTTACTTAAAGGACAGTGTTGGCACTCGAATGTATAACTAGAATTGTTATAAACGCATGTAGCATTGTGCATACAAATATCATGATCAGACTGTTTGCAATAGTCAATAGAAATTCCGCACGAGCGACCGGCTTCACCCCATGGACATTGACATGTATATTCAGGAAAGCTTCCAAGATTCGGAAGGGGTATACACACTGAATCATTTTGGCAAAAGTCAGTTTGATTTTGAGTGCAACTGTTTCTTGATTTTCTACAATCTGTGCCGGCTAAAAAGAAGTGGTTTGAATTGATCGAAAAGATATAAAAATAGGCATACATGGGCACGCAGGGGGGTTTGGCACTTTGATGAGGTGATCCTCCCAGGGGGACCCCCAGAAAAATTTTGTTCAAAATGGAAAGTTTTTGAATTGCTTCAAAAATTATATCAATCTAGTCGTCTGAAAATTTGAGGTGATCCCCTTCAATTTTCGGCTTTTTGAGGTGGCACCCCCGTTGCCCACGTATGAAAATAGGTCATACTCCATCCATCCGAGCATGTACAATTTACGGCTCCATTGTATCCATAACTAATGGCTTTGCATGTCCCCATTCCACAAGGATTCGAGTCGGGAAACGGTCCGTTCGAACAAGGATCGATGGATACGTTACAGTATTTTCCAGTATAGCTAGGGTCGCACGCACAATGGTAGCCATGTAACATTGTTTCACATGTACCATGTTGGCACGGATTTGGATGACAGTGATCGATTTCATTCTCACAATATTTGCCATTAAATTCTTGCACGCAGGTACAATTAGCATAGCCACCGTTGTTCAGTTGACCCCATGAGTGACATGTGCCTCCGTTTAAACAGTCTGTATAGTTAGCTAGCTCGTAGCTACATGGATTTAGAGGTGTATCACAAAATTCTCCTTTGAAGCCTAAATTCTGTTAGCTAGCTACAGTTGAACCTCGGTTTAGTGCCCTCTTCCCCAGCAGGGACTGATCCTAGGAAGGCATACTAAATCGAGATTTTCTGCGCTATATCTAACGCTATCTGTCGGAAATCAACGCTAGCTGAAGAAAATTTCCGAAGTCGGAAATATTTCTGACGACTGTAACGCATTTCCGACTGCTAGCGTTGCCTGATGTTCAATAAAATCGTGTTTATTGAAACGATTGAAAGGACAAATATTGCTCAAAATCAAATTTTTTTTTCTCAAAAATCGAATTTTGCTCAAAAATTGAATTTTTTGCTCAAAATCGAGCATTTTTTGTTTTTACAGTAAATTCTGAATCGTTACCGTTGTCGAGATAATCGCGTTTGAAGTTGGTATTTTTGGAATTGGAATTTAAATTTGGTTTGGAATTTAAATTTCCCGCCAAAATTGAAAATCAGGGTTTTGGCGGGAAATTCAAATTCAAAACCAATTCCAAAAATCGCCAACTTCAAATGCGATTATCGCGACAACGATAACGATTCAGAATTTACTGTAAAAACAAAAAATGCTCCATTTTTCATGAATTTTCCGAATATGTATAAATTATGGCAAATTTTGCTAATCTAACATTTTGGACATATGTGTACCTAGGGTTGCCACATCGCTCCGGAACCGGAGAAATTGCTCCGGTTTTTGACATTTTCTCCGGTTCTCCGGTTTTTCAAATTTTCTCCGGTTTTAAACTTTTCTTTCTAATGTTATAAAATGAAAATCTCTTCTGCAACCCATAAATCCGATAAAATTTTTTAATGCGTATTTTGTTGTTTTGTTATACTATAAACGTGATTAAAATTAAATGCAAATTTTTTACACATTACCTATGCAACGAAAAATCATTTAAAAAAAATTACTTATACAACAAAAGAGTCATGAAATTTTCTACGGTTTTTAAACAATTTCTCCGGTTTTTATCGATTTTTGCTACGGTTTATGAAATGGCATGTGGCAACCCTATGTGTACCCCCTTTTTTCTCTCTTTTTCAATTTCCAGGAAAAAAAGAACAAAATGACCCATCGCATTTTTGCGACTTTTCGCTTCAGTATACAATACGCCTTCCCTGAATCAGGGAAGTGGTTTTTCGCTTTGAAAATGTCAATTTTTTGCTTCGAAAAAAACCTTACCCGCATGACAATCACAAATGTAAGTGTTGTTATGTTCGCCATAAGGTCGGCATGTGCCATGAATACAAGTTTTAATATTTTCACATGGATTTTCTATGGGATCAGCACACAACCGCCCAGTCCATCCAGGCTGGCACAAACACACGGATGTTGGAAGACCGTCAGTAGTGTTCCGAGTTTGTATACACGTGCCATTGTTCTGACATGGGAGTTCTTCACTACAATCGCCGATTCGGCTCTCACAAAACTTGCCTGTCCATCCAGCTGTCGTGTTGCAAATACACATGAAGTCATTTGGGTCGATTAGATCATCTGGTAAGGTCATGTTCATCTCCATACAACCGTACGATGTCTCGATCCGACATGGATGAAACTCACACGCGGACATAGCCACACATTTACCATTCACGTCGTTTTTGTAACCCCAATTGCACGTACAACTATGATTGCCGGGGATACAGATGCCATTTGTGCATGCATTCGGGTCCGAGCAGTCGATTGTCGAGCTCGAAACGGAGTCTTGCTTAATGTGTTTCCGAATTTCTGTTTCACATCGTGAACCAGTCAATCCTGGTGGACATGCACATGTTGGACCAATGGTCGGCTCGAATGAACATGTTCCATCATTCACACAATAAGCGGCTTTACACAAATCCAATACAATGCTACACTCGGATCCAGCAAAACCAGGTTGGCATTGGCAAGTTTCTTCACGGCAAATTCCTCCATTCAGACATTGAACCGTGTCACAAGACAGGAATATGCATTGGAACTGCGAAGTGGCGCCCACTGTTAACGTTGTTGTCCCTTGTGCACATCGTTGGCATTCGGAAGCTCCGACTTCTCCTTGATAGTATCCCATCGGGCATTGGTGACAGGGCTGAATTCCGCCTCGACCATAGCTACCAGGCTGGCATTTGGCTGTAAATTTGTTTAATTTACAAGGTGATTATAAAAAATGAGATTTTTTCAACATTTTTCAAGTTTAAGCAAAATTCGATTTTTGTGCAAGATTCGATTTTTAACCAAATTCGATTTTTTGGCCAAACTTCAATTTTTCGGCTAAATTTTTATCCAGAATTCAAATTTATGGCAAAAATTCGATTTTTGGGCAATTTGTAAAACTACGACTGCGCCGAACGATGCCGAACACGATGATCGGGGCGTCGACCAAACCAAAGGGTCCAAATTAGGCTTAGGCCTAAGCCTAATTGGGACCCTTTGGCGTGTTCGGTGCCCCGTTCGGCGCAGTCGTACTTTTACAAATTGCCGATTTTTGGCCAAACTTGAAAATTTTTTAAAAAATCTTTCAAAAATCGAAAAAATCTCATTTTTTTTAAATCACCCTGTATAAAAATATAAATAACCGAATACCTTTACAATCCCCCACTGATTTGCTAGCGGTTTCGGCTGTAGTCAAGTTGAAAAAGCATGACAAACAAGTTGTTTGTGCAAATGACGGTTGATAAGTTCCTTTTGAGCAAGCTTTACACGGTCCCAGACCACTTGGGGAATAGAAACCTGGTCCACAGGCATCTAAATTTGAATTCATTTTTCTTGAGAAGCTACTATACAATAGAGGGGGCATCCATGTGAAATTTTTTTATTTTATGACTTTTCGCTTCAATACACAGATCTTCCCTGAATCAGGGAAGCGTTTTTTCGCTTTAAAAAATGTCAAATCCGAGTTCCCCGCATATTTTTACCCCTAAAGGGATCATTTCCAGAAAAAATTCGAAAAAATTTTGTGGGGGGGGGGGGGGCCCCTTATTGTGTAGTAGCTCCATTC
>OZJO01000099.1:12862-38465 GCA_900406225.1 Acrobeloides nanus
TTCAAACGCGATTATCTCGACAACGGTAACGATTCAGAATTTACTGTAAAAACAAAAAATGCTCCATTTTTCATGAATTTTCCGAATATGTATAAATTATGGTAAATTTTGCTAATCTAACATTTTGGACATATGTGTACCCCCTTTTTTCTCTCTTTTTCAATTTCCAGGAAAAAAAGAACAAAATGACCCATCGCATTTTTGCGACTTTTCGCTCCAGTATACAATACGCCTTCCCTGAATCAGGGAAGTGATTTTTCGCTTTGAAAATGTCAATTTTTTGCTTCGAAAAAACCTTACCCGCATGACAATCACAAATGTAAGTGTTGTTATGGTCGCCATAAGGTCGGCATGTGCCATGAATACAAGTTTTAATATTTTCACATGGATTTTCTATGGGATCAGCACACAACCGCCCAGTCCATCCAGGCTGGCACAAACACACGGATGTTGGAAGATTGTCAGTAGTGTTCCGAGTTTGTATACACGTGCCATTGTTCTGACATGGGAGTTCTTCACTACAATCGCCGATTCGGCTCTCACAAAACTTGCCGGTCCATCCAGCTGTCGTGTTGCAAATACACATGAAGTCATTTGGGTCGATTAGATCATCTGGTAAGGTCATGTTCATATTCATACAACCGTACGATGTCTCGATCCGACATGGATGAAACTCACACGCGGACATGGCCACACATTTACCATTCACGTCGTTTTTGTAACCCCAATTGCACGTACAATTATGATTGCCGGGGATACAGATGCCATTTGTGCATGCATTCGGGTCCGAGCAGTCGATTGTCGAGCTCGAAATGGAGTCTTGCTTAACGTGTTTCCGAATTTCTGTTTCACATCGTGAACCAGTCAATCCTGGTGGACATGCACATGTTGGACCAATGTTCGGCTCAAATAAACATGTTCCATCATTCACACAATAAGCGGCTTTGCACAAATCCAATACAATGCTACACTCGGACCCAGCAAAACCAGGTTGGCATTGGCAAGTTCCTTCACGGCAAATTCCTCCATTCCGACATTGAACCGTGTCACAAGACAGGACTATGCATTGGAACTGCGAAGTGGCGCCCACTGTTAACGTTGTTGTCCCTTGTGCACATCGTTGGCATTCGGAAGCTCCGACTTCTCCTTGATAGTATCCCATCGGGCATTGATGACAGGGCTGAATTCCGCCTCGACCATAGCTACCAGGCTGGCATTTGGCTGTAGATTTGTTTAATTTACAGGGTGATTAAAAAAATGGGATTTTTTCAACATTTTTCAAGTTTAAGCAAAATTCGATTTTGAGTAAAAGTCCAATTTTTGACCAAATTCGATTTTTTGGCCAAACTTCAATTTTTCGGCTAAATTTTGATTTTTATCCAAAATTCAAATTTATGGCAAAAATTCGATTTTTGGGCAATTTGTAAAAGTACGACTGCGCCGAACGGGGCGCCGAACAAGCCAAAGGTTCCTAAGCCTAAAGCCTAAGCCTAGGCCTAAGCTTAGGCTTAGACTTAGGCTTAGGCCTAAGCCTAATTGGAACCCTTTGGCGTATTCGGTGCCCTGTTCGGCGCAGTCGTACTTTTACAAATTGCCGATTTTTGGCCAAACTTGAAAATTTTTAAAAAAATCCTTCAAAAATCGAAAAAATCTCATTTTTTTTAAATCACCCTGTATAAAAATATAAATAACCGAATACCTTTACAATCCCCCACTGATTTGCTAGCGGTCTCGGCTGTAGTCAAGTTGAAAAAGCATGACAAACAAGTTGCTTGTGCAAATGACGGTTGATAAGTTCCTTTTGAGCATGCTTTACACGGTCCCAGACCACTTGGGGAATAGAAACCTGGTCCACAGGCATCTAAATTTGAATTCATTCTTGAGAACTACACAATAGAGGGGGCATCCATGTGAAATTTTTTTATTTTTCGACTTTTCGCTTCAATACACAGGTCTTCCCTGAATAAGGGAAGCGTTTTTTCACTCTGAAAATGTCAAATCCGGGTTCCCCGCATGTTTTTACTCCCTAAAGGGGTCTTTCCAGAAAAAATTCGAAAAAATTTTGTGGGGGGGGGGGAGGGTGGCCCCTTATTGTGTAGTAGCTCCATTCTTGATATTTGTATATACCTATGCATTCAGCGATTGAAGAAGCTCCAGTGTTTAGTGTTGATTTGCCACCAGGGCAAGGCTGGCATCCAAAAGCTCCGGATATGGTAGAAAATGTCCCCTTTGGGCATTCAATACACGATTCGGCTGAGAAAAAGTACCCGGGTGAGCATAATTCTGAAAAAAAATGTATTTCAAATGAGAAACCACTTCATCTAGCCCACCACATTTGAAATTCGTATTTGAACCCCAGCCAGAAACACACTGCAAATGGTATTTGATCGAATGTGAACGTATGGGTGGTAAACAAGGTGACTAAAACGTTGCGTATACAGGAAAAAATGTGAATTCAAGGACCAGTCCGAGCGGAAAAAAGTTGTACATTTTGTTGGTCTTCGGAAAGTTCATAAAAAATGAAGCATTTTTTGTTTTTACGGCATGTCCTGAATCGCTAACGATTTCGAGATAATTGTGTGTGAAGTTGGCAAAATTTGAAATTTGTGTGTTACAACGAAAACATGTACGTGCTATAAATTTTAACTTGCATCAATTAAAAGTTGTTGATTGAAGCGATTAATCAGATAATTTTGCATATTCGCTTCAATAAACAACCTTTAAACATGTGCGTACATGTTTTCGTTGTAATACACAGATTTCAAATTTCGCCAAATTCACACGCGATTTTCTCGGAACCGTTAGCGATTCAGGACATAAAAAAAACAAAAAATGCTCCATTTTTCATGAACTTTCCGAATATTAGCAAAATGGACAACTTTTTTCCGCTCGGGCTGGTCCTTTAGGCTGTTCGGTAAGGATCTCCACTAATTCGTCTCGACGTCGAGACGAAATATCTTTTTATGGTTGAAGAATTTTGACATGGTATCACTTCATAAAATGTAGCTCTCATCTAGCTCGACATTTTTGCAAACGACACCATGTCAAAATTCCTCAACCATAAAAAGGTATTCCGTCTCGACGCGTCTCGCCGTCGAGACAAATTAGTAGAGGACCAACTAATCGCGACGTTAAATGTAGCGACTTAGTTGTGGCCTAGTCGCGACCTGATTTGAATTGGTCGGAGTATTGACACGAAAAACTTGAACATTACAAAAATTTAACGTCGCGACTAGCTGGTCACGACATTTACCGAGCAGTCTTAAGGGCTATCAAAAGATTACATTCAATCTAACAAGTTCCTCCGTAAGCGTACTCGTGATGAGCCGAATACAAGCTAGAACCGATGACGTGTCATAGCCATTGGTAGTATAGTTTAAAATGATGTTGGAATTGACCGTAGAGACTTCGGCCAAGTGCCAAGACACGTCTGTGCATGTTCGACCAATAAAATTGTCCAAGTGTTTTTGAAGCTAAAAAAAAGAATGTTTCATGTAGCGGAATTCGAAAAGACGAAAAATTATATATTCGAAAAGTTGATGAAAAATGGAGCATTTTTTGTTTTTAAGGTAAATTCTGAATCGTTGTAGTTTTTGAGAAAATTGCGTTTGAATTTGCGATTTTTGAACAAATCTGTGTATTACAACGAAAACATGAATGCAGTGAAAATTCGTCCCTGAATCAATAAAAGTATTGACGCGAAAAAATTTTTAATTTCCGTTTTTCATCGACTTACAAAAACTGTGAAAAAAATTTGAGATTTCGTGTCAATACACAACTTTTATTGATTCAGAAACAAAATTTTCACTGTGTTCATGTTTTCGTTGTAATACACAGATTTTCAAAAATCGTTAACATTAGGCAATTTGTAAAAGTACGACTGCGCCAAACGGGTCTCAATTAGGCTTAGGCTTAAGCCTAAGGCCTAAGCCTAAGACCTAAGCCTAATTTGGACCCGTTTGGCGTGTTCGGTGCTCCGTTTGGTGCCCCATTCGACGCAGTCGTACTTTAACAAATTACCTTAGATTATAAAACAGTACTCTATTCAAAAAGTTTGTGTATTACAACGAAAACATGAACAATTTCAAACGCACTTTCCTCAAAAACTACAACGATTCAGAACATGCCGTAAAAACAAAACATGCTCCATTTTTCATGAACTTTCCGAATATATAACTTTTCATGGTGTTTTTTCCCGAATGAACTAGTCCTGTAACATACCAAATCTAACAAAGGGTTGTTGCATTGACTCTGTTTTTTGGCGATATCAAACGTAATCGACATGGTAACCATCGAAGACTGCTCTTCCATGCATGTTGGTGGTCGAATCATCGGAAGTGCTTCATTCAAGTGATCCGCAATCACTTCGGTTTGCACAAAACGCCACCCTTGTCCGGGAACACAAGCAATCGCTTTGAATTCTACTGGTAACTGCTTGGAGGTACAAGGCTTCCTTCTATAACAAATCGTGGTGTTTTCCGCCTGTGTGCACAGGAACTCCGTGGGGTCGATCTTCCACAGAGGACAGTCCGATGGAACTGCCATGTACCAAAATTGGCATCTTCCCATGTTGCCTGATGTATCTATTGCCGTAACATTGATTAACAAAGGTTCTTCCACGTTTATAATAGTTCCGTTTCTTGGCTCGAAGACGAGCTGTGCCACCGAACCTTTGGCTTTAATTTCGGGAAGTCGGAGAGAGGTTTGCCTCGAAGTTGTCCCCGCCATATAGTCAAGATAGATCTCGGGACATTTAACACTAGGTGGTTGGTTATTCATGTATACAATTTGTGTAACACATTGTGCTTCGACCCCATGCCGATCGGTTGCCGTCCATACGATTGAAGTTTCGGTGCCGCCAAAAGCATATGGCGATGAGCCCAGGGCAGGTAGATTTGATGAGATTGTGTAGTTGGGATCGTTGTCTTTAACTTCCGGCCAGGGAACCACAGTTGGCAGGAAGACATTTTCGCCAATTTGTTGGACTTCTATCCTCGGTGCGCAGTTGATTTGCATCGGCTGTTGATCGATACAAACTGGTGGAAGAGAAGAAAACCGAATCGGCCGTTTCACCGGATTTATGGGACTGCAATAGTCGGTGTTACAACAAAGAGTGCACTCTTCGAGTCCGGCTTGACACTGCTCGAAGTCTTTGAAGCGGTCGACACAGTCTTTAGCACACGATTTTTCGATCAATGGTATTGAGCTGTTGAGTTGGACGTGTGTACGACACGATTCACCAACATCACAATGTCTAGCGATGGTTGAGTTGCATTTGGAGATTGGCGATGGCTCACATTCGTAGCATACAGGGCCTAAATTGGTTCTTCAGGGTGTAACAACAAAATGGCAATTTTGCGATTTTTTGCTTTCTTGGCCCTGATTCAGGGAAGGGGTGAGTGTATTGAAGCGAAAATGAAAAAATTTCGATTTTCGAAGGAAAATCGTTGGTCTAGGGGTTTTTTATGCGCAAATCGATTGCGCGTATTTTCGAATGAAGAAAAGTTGCTCTGATCTTGATTCAGGGAATCGGAGTGTGTGTATTGAAGCGAAAATGAAAAAATTCGGATTTTCGCCGACAAACCGCAGGTCTAGGGGTTTTTCTAGGCGGAGAATCGATTGCGCGTATTTCTAAACCATGAAAAGCTGCCCTGACCCTGATTCAGGGAAGGGGTGAGTGTATTGAAACGAAAGTGAAAAAACACAATAAAAATTTGTCCCTGAATCAATAAAAGTTGTGTATTGACGCGAAAATTCAAATTTTTTTGGCAGCTTTATTAAGTCGATAAAAAAGAAAATTTTTTAAAATTTTCTCGTCGATACACAACTTTTATTGATTCAGAGACGAATTTTCTTTTTTTACTACCTTTTCGAACACACTCTCCAAAATAGTCCACGTATCCTTCTGAACAGAAGCATGACGAAACAGGAACTCCCTTTTCCGGCAAAGCCCATGTCCCAAACTTGGTACATATCAACTCCGGCCGAAATCCTTTGCGCGTTGCCTTTTCCACACAATTTCCTTCAACGTTTGTAGCATTTGGGGATGCGATAGTCTCGGGGAAAATGGTCAAGCCAAGTTTGATCTGAAATGGGTTTGATTTGTGTTATCTGTTACCTTGAAACCTTGGAGCTACTAGGGCCACCCACGTGAAAAAATTTTCAAAATTTTTTTTGGAAATGACCCCTCTAGGGATAAAAACATGCGGGGAAATCTGAATTTGACATTTTCGAAGCGAAAAACGCTTCCTTGATTCAGGGAAGGTCTGTGTACTGAAGCGAAAAGTCGCAAAAATCGCATTTTTGTGATTTTTGTCCATCTTTTACCTTTTGTTTTCTTTATTTTTATAATTTATTGCTTTTCGTTGTATTGTTCAAACTTTGCTTCATTCATGTTTTATTTATTGACTCTTTGATGTTTGAATTATTTTGAGTATTGAAACGATTTGCCTGATTTTATAAAACATTATTTTATTGTCGATAATGTGCCGGATTTTCGAAGAAGTTTTGCCAACTAATTTTTCATTCAAAAGAGCTCGAAGCGATAAGACCTTTTGCTACTACTTTTCGCTTCAATACACAGGTCTTTCTTGGATCAGGGAAGCGTTTTTTCGCTTTGAAAATGTCAAATTCGGATTCCCCATATGTTTTTTTTCATTTCCAGAAACATTTTTGAAAATTTTTTCACGTGGGTAGCTCTCCAATTGTGCAGTAGCTTCGAAAGCTTACCTTGGGACACGTGGGAATCTTCAAGTTGATCCCTTTGAGCGTGATATTGTCAGTACTCCCAGAAACTTTCAGCATGATCCATAACAGTGGGTGTGGAATTTGAAATTGTGTGCTATACGAAGAAGCACGATCGGCGGACAACGTGCCAAGTCGATGAAACTCTTTTAATGGTATTGAATCACGAACTTGATCCGATGAGTAATTATATGCAGTGATTTGGCATTTCTCGCACGCGGCTAGCTCAGTGGTGATCTCTAGCCAATCATTTTCCACTCGAAGAGGTGGTGATATAAGATAACTAATAAAGTCATTTTTATCAACTGACATTATATCTTACTTCTCGTCGTCGGAGCTATTCCCTACCGAGAAAGACCATGATCCATTTTCCATTTGAGTCCACTAAAAAATTTCTAGCGTCTAAAAACATGAAGTCTCATACCTGCTCCGAAAAATTCCAGCCTTGATGTAAATTTGTACTCTCAAGAAAGTCTTCTAAAATATTATAACAAATAAAGCATTCCTGGAGCTACTACACAATAGGAGGGGCGAAAAATTGCATTTTTGAGACTTTTTGCTTCAATACACAGGCCTTCCCTGAATCAAGGAACGTTTTTTCGCTTCGAAATTGTCAAATTCGGATATCGATATGAGCTTGACAAAGAAGATAAAGACATACATCAAATCAAACATGACTGGAAAGACTGGTTCAAGAAAGTCTTTACGATATGTCGGAAAGAAAAATTTGCCGAATAAGAAAACTATTATTACATTATGTCTCTGGAAATGGATAACAACTGCACCATATGAGCTTGACCCCCAACGGTCCCTCTTGGACCATTTCCAGAAAAAATTTTCGTAAAATTTTTGGCCCATCCCATTGTGTAGTAGTTTCACAATCCTTTTTTACTTTTTGTTTCATTGGTGCTCTGAATAACTTTTTGCCAACTTTTCTCGCTTTTAGCATCCGAGACGGCCAAGAAAAATGTTACAGAATCAAGTATTTCATCGTTGTCCATTACTTGGCACACATACTCTCCTTGATCGGACATCTTAACAATAATCAGGTCTTAGTAGTAAATCGACGCGCCGCGGTTTATCTTGTTAGGAAAAACCGTTTTCAATGAAATTTTTTCAGGAGATGGTATACAGTATCCTGAATCAGGGAATCGGGATGTGTATTGAAGCGAAAATCGAAAATTTTTAGATTTTTCTGCCTAAAAATGACTTTGTGGGGGGTAAATTTATGAGGCGAATCGATTGTGCGCATTCCCGAATTTGAAAACGTTTCCCTGAATCAGGGAATTGGGGTATGTATTGAAACGATGATCAATTTTTGTTATAATACATTAATTTTTCTTTGATTCAGGAGCAGGGAAGCGTTTTCAAGTTTCGGGAATGCGCGCAATCGATTCCCCACATAAATTACCCCAGAAAATCTAAACATTTTCGATTTTCGCTTTAATACACACTCCGATTCCCTGCTTCAGGATCAGGGAAGTGTTTTCAAGCATTAGAAATGCTCAAAAATCGAATTATTGCAAAAAAATTCGATTTTCTCAGGACTGAGTCGTAAAGTGGTTTCGGGGTTTTTCGACTCGCTGAAAGTTATTTTCGGTGAAAAGTTCAGGAAGGGGTGTTTTGGCGGAAAAATCGATTTTGTGGTATAGAGGGTTATAGCAGGATAATTTTTTCGTCCAATTCCATCAGGAATCGATCCCCAGTGTTGGAAACCCCCCCCCCCCCCCCCCGGCGCAACCCTCTCGACCCCTCGGCACGACCTCCCTTGACTCGTCGGCACAACCCTCCGACCCTGCCCTGTCGTCNAACCCCCCCCCCCCCGTATAAGTGTAAACAGGCGAACCTGCGCTGAATTGAGGGAGATATGGCGATTTTTTTTCATTTCTAGCATGCCCATAGTTGAAAAAAGTCGATTATCGACACGAAAACATGCTCTATTCAAAAAGTTAACTCCATCATCCTCTTCTTGAGTACTGAAAAAAATCAGCGAAAACGGCTTTTCCTAGCAAGATAAACCCCTTGCGCGTCGATTTACTACTAGACCTGAAACGATTTGACACACCAGTCCTCTAATTTCTTACTTGGATGGAATCAAAAATTAGCGCTGTATTCAGGCCATTTTTGACAGTAGGAACAGTTTGGTTTCGACCGAAATCTACCCATCTGACCTAAAAATCCCAAGGTTGTTTATCAAATCCAACATATACTCGAAAACCTTCTCCGCTTCTGTAATTGAATCAGGGAAAATGTATTGAAGCGAAAAATAAAACATCATCAAAAAATACGTCATTTTAGCGACTGATTTTGTGTAGCCGGGGGAGGGGGGAGAGGGGTTGTCTACGATGAACACGATGCCGACGTGTTAAATTCAAAATTGGTAGGGGTACCCCTTCATAGAGGATTCCCTAAATTTGTATTCTAACGCTGGCATAGTGAATCCCATGGCGGAAAACCCGGGTACACAAAATCAGCCGCTAAAACGTCCTATTTTAAATTTATGATGCTTGTTTTTCGCTTCAATACATCTTCCCTGATTCAAGTGAAATCTCAGGAGATTTTCGAGTTTAAAAATGTCACCTCATGGTCACGACAAGTTGGCGAAATCGTGCAAAAGAATATCACCGATGATCCAACATAAGCATTTGAGACACCACCCCAATCGATAATACACTGCCCCGAATGTATGTTAGTTTCCAGTTCTGCTGATCGTGCTTTTCGTAGAAGATTGTCTACAACAAAGTCCATATTATCTAATTCGTCTGAAGCACCATCTTCACTTTTGTTGTTTGATCCACAATCTGTTGGATCATTCATTCCATTTTCATGAATTTTTTTGCAATTTGTGGATTTTCTAGCACTAGTAGTTGACATGGTTGAGGTTGTTGTTGTTGTAGAACGAGAAATAACAGGCTCTGGCCCAAGATAAATGGCTTTTGTTGTTAATGTTGTAGAATCCAGATGAGGTGTGTGGCTTGATCTTTCTGTTGAACCCAGATAGGTTGTGTTGCTTAAACTTTCTGTTGAATACAGATGCGTTGTGTTGCTTGAACTTGCTGTTGAATCCAGATAGGTAATGTGGCTTGAACTTTCTGTTTGTTTTGGTGTAATCTTTTCGGTTGTCACCGAACTTGAGCCTGGTGTATGCTTCACTGTAATGGTATTCATAGAGGATGTTGGTTCTGTCGAACCACTAGATTGTATGGTTGATGATGTCCAACAAAAGCATGTTGTTGTGGCTAGTTCTTCGGCGGTAGTTGTCGGATGATGGCTTGTTGTAGTCTCTATGGTTGAATGGGTTGTAGTATTTGGTGATCTGGTTATTGTTGTCTTTGTTGTAGTTGTCGTCGTCTTCGTAGTTGGTGAGGTTTCACGATGTGACGTTGAAGTTGTGTTAGTTGTTGAGCTGGTTCCTGTATACGTTGGTTGACTTGTGTGTGTTGTCGTAGTTGATGGGGTTTCATGTGGCGTTGAAGTTGTGTTAGTTGTTGGGCTGGTTTTTGAATATGTTGGTTGGCTTGTGTGTGTTGTCGTAGTTGATGGGGTTTCATGTGGCGTTGAAGTTGTGTTAGTTGTTGGGCCAGTTTCTGTTTGCGTTGGTTTACCACTGTATGCTGTCGTGTTTAGATAAATTGTGCTCGTATAAGCCGTTGTACTAGTTTCCTGTTTCTTACTGGTCGTCATAGGTTCTTTGGCTGTTGTTCGATTGGTTGTTGGCACAAAAGTAGTTTCTAATGTGGTGCTAGTTCTTGTGGTATTCAACTCAACGGTAGTCGTTGTTGGCTTCGTAGTTGAGTGGGTTGTGGTTGTCGGCTTAGCCGTGCTCGTCGTGTTAGTTGTGCCTTTTGTAATAATTTGTGATGTTGTTGTAGCTGTTGACTTTTTGGTTGTGGTCGATTCCTTAGATGGCGTAGTTGATTCTATAAATATGAGCTTAAGAGAAATATAATTTGTAGATTTAAAGAAAGGAGCTTAACGCTATTTTCCTAAAGGAGTCCCATCCCATCTATTGTTTTGTATGGTGGGTGTCTTGTGTATGTTTCACAGCGCTGCGTTTATGCGTGCACGCAAACATTCGCGAAATGCGTTTCGCGACTCTAACAGCATCTAACAGTCGTGAAATTGGTTCCTTTCGCGACGCGCCGTGAAATTTTCGTGACGAGTCGCGAAACGGTTTGAACTAGTCCGGATATTACAACGAAAACTCTGATTTTGAAAATTTAACTTGAATTGTAGGAAATTCACGCGAATTCAATGCAAATCAAATTTGTGTATCGTTTACAAATTTTTTATAATTTTAGCTATACTTTACAAACTTGTTTGTAGATCTAAAATGGAAAACTTTTCATGATACGTTGGATAAAGCTATTCTTCTAGCTGAAGAAGCTGCAACTGAATTCGAAACAAGTTTGTCATCTATAAATAAACGAAACCATCTGAATCTATCAAGAAGAACTCGCAGAAATGAGATTAACTTTATTCAACAAACTTTCTTGATTGATTGTTTTATAATTTGTGGTAATTGCCGATAGTTTGCATTGAATTCGCGTGAACTTCCTAGTTAAATTTTCAAAATCAAGGTTTTCGTTGTAATATTCAGACCTGTTCAAACCGTTTCGCGACTCGTCACGAAAATTTCACGACACAACAACCTACAAGGCCCGATGGAGATATTATAATATAGTAAATATATTAATTATTCTTACCAGGTGCTATTGTTTCAGCAGTAATGTTGCTGGTTGCTGTCGTTTGTGGATGCTTGTTTGGCGTAGTGCTAGCCGTTTGTTGTCTAGTTGGTGTAGCAGTAGATGTTGTGCGTGGATAACTTGTTGTGTTATTAAGAGATTGTGTCGGTTGAGTTGTTTCTATTGTTGAAGTTTTCGCGGTAGAAGTAGTAGTTGTTGTTATAGAACCGTGTTTAGTTGTTGTCGTGGAAATGTTACTTGATGCTTGAGATGAAGTTGAGGCCTCTGAAAAGCTTGATGACGTGACCGGACTTGAAGGTGCTTCTGAAGATAACAATGAACTTGGTGTTACATAATTTGTGCTGCTACTGCTCATTCCACTTTCCGTAGTTGTCATTTTAGTAGATTTTTCAACCGGTGTACTTTCAGCAATTGGTGTTGGAGAAATGGAACTTGGTATGTGTGAAGTCTTGGATGAAGTATTCTCAATTGATGTGCTTGTGCTGTATACTTCTGTACTGGTTGAGAATTTCGTTGCTTCGGAGCTTATAGAAATTGATGTGCCACTTGTCGAAGCCCCACCAACTTCTGTTGTTAGGGCTAAATGACTTGATGATGATACAGGGCTACTCGATGAAGTTACTTCGCCTTCTTGTGTTGATAATCCAGTAGAGGATAACGTCGTAAAAGTTTCTGACGTCTCCGACTTTACTGTTGTGCTTGGATTTTGTGACGTTTCTGTGCTAGGAAACGACTCCGATGGAGTTGAACTATGTTCCGAGGTTGAGGTGGTCTGAGATTCCATTGTAGTAGTTTCATGAGGTGTTGTTTCAGTTGAACTTAATCTCATTTCATTAGACAATGTNCCGAGGTTGAGGTGGTCTGAGATTCCATTGTAGTAGTTTCATGAGGTGTTGTTTCAGTTGAACTTAATCTCATTTCATTAGACAATGTCGATGTAATCAGTGTTGTTTCCTTCGTTGGATTAGAAGTTTCGGAGTAAGCAATTGATGACATCTTCCTACTCTCGGATGTTGAAGCTGGTCCTTCTGATGTTAAAGAAATAGTTGTCCATTCACCCGAAGTTTTGCTTGTTGTCAAAGGTGCAGAGGTCGTGATTTTTTCTGAGCTAGAGCTTTCTGTTTCCTTAGTAGACTCCGTATTTGATGTAATTCTTGTTGATGTCGTGCTAGATAACGATTCTTGTGTTTGTGTGCTTTGTGCGAACGATTCTGCAGTAGAGGCCTGAGTGGTCTCGCTTTCGCTGCTGGTTGATAACGTTTCAGATGTTGTAGAAATTGGATGTGTTGGAAGTAGGGTTGACAGTGGGTTAGAAGATGTTTGTATTGGTTGTGTACTAGAAGATTCTGTAGTTGTTGTGCTTTCCACACTCGTTGAAGTTAGTGTAGTTGCTTCTGTAGTAGACGAAATTTGTGTGGACGTACAAATTTTTGAGCATTCTATCGAGGTTGTTGCTTCTGGTGTCGGTTTTGTTAGTTTCGTAAAAAGCGTACCCTGGGTAGTCTTAANTTGTGCTTTCCACACTCGTTGAAGTTAGTGTAGTTGCTTCTGTAGTAGACGAAATTTGTGTGGACGTACAAATTTTTGAGCATTCTATCGAGGTTGTTGCTTCTGGTGTCGGTTTTGTTAGTTTCGTAAAAAGCGTACCCTGGGTAGTCTTAATGGAATTTTTTGTTGATTGAATGTTGGTAGTCGAAGGGCTTTGCTCATAGGTCACACTTCTAGCTACTCGGCTTGATCTCGAAGTTTCAGTGGTTGGCTCGTTTGTTCCAATCGTAGTTGTTTGTAATTCTGGACCAGAAGAACTAGACTCATATGGCGTACTTGTTTGGCTCATCGTGTTAGTTTTGCTGTGTGAGTTTGTTGTAGTTGTTGGCTCTTTGGTTGTGCTCGATTTTTCACTTGTCCATGTTTGGGTAGAAGAATCGGTTATTTTTGTGGTCTCGCTTTCGTCAGTTGTTGATGGACTTGGTTCAAAACTCGCACTTCGTGAGACTCTAGTCAAACTTGCTGTCGATGAGGTACTGCTGCTACATTCTAGCTGAGTTGAATCTAGAATATAAAAAGTGCGTTTAAACAGTTTTTTAACATACCGGATAAGATATAATTTGGCTGAAGACAACGGAAGGTTGCAGCTTGTCCAACTTTTATTGTGCTTGCTGAAGGAATCACATCAGCGGGGGTCGAGACTATGCATAAATCCTCTAAACGATTTCATTTATTGATAATTGCTCGACACACCCATCAAATGTTGAATTGGAAAATATTGAGATGAAAGTTCTCCCCCACCTTAATATGACGACTAAATTTCAAGTAACTTTTTGTTTGCGCAATTGTTTAAAACGTTCTTTTTAGCCAATGGATCAAGGTATAATTCAAAATCTGAAAGTGCACTACCGAAAATTTTTGTTTCGAGAAAGAATTGTGACATGAAG
Organism: Acrobeloides nanus; assembly: GCA_900406225.1. Classification (NCBI taxonomy): domain Eukaryota; kingdom Metazoa; phylum Nematoda; class Chromadorea; order Rhabditida; family Cephalobidae; genus Acrobeloides; species Acrobeloides nanus. The sequence goes on from OZJO01000099.1 coordinate 26,748, forward strand.
GTCAAGAATTTAGCATCAACTCGTTACAAGCACTAAAAATATTGAAAGGAGCCTGGGAAGCAGTAAATCCAGAAACCATCAGGAAGTGTTTTAAGCATGCGGGAATTGTGATCGAAGAACAGTGAGTTTGGCGAGACTTTGGAATGGTCTAGAAATCAGCGACGAAGTTGAACAAGGAGTTGCGATCTTGGATTATCTAGATGTGGATGAACATTTGACGACAGATTTTTTAAATGTTTTTTGAAGTTCTTGATTTGTTTGTTAGAGAATCTATGATTTGTTTTTGTAGAGAAGAAGATCCACCCCTAGTTCATGATGAAGAAATAGTGGAAGTGATGAACCTAGAAGCTGAAGAACTGAATTTTGGATAAGCCGAAGAGATTGCAGACTTCATGAAATTTGAATACTTACTAGATGAAGAAGCAGAAGTCGAAAATTAATTCATTTTTTGTATCATTATTTGTTTTTTATTTGTTTTGTTAATTACCATCTGATTTTGTATACAAGAAGACCCATCCCTAGTTCATGATGAAGAAACAGTGGAAGTGATGAACCTCGAAGCTGAAGAACTAGGCAACCAGATAAATTTGTTGTGTTAAATTGAAATAATTTTGTTAAAATAAAATGTTTTTAGAAAAAATAATGTGTTTTGACACTTTCTACTTCAGTTATAAAGAATATCATGTGTTTATAACTGAAGTAGAAAGTGTCAAAACAAAGAATATCATGTGTTTTAACACTTCCTACTTCAGCTATAAAGAATATCATGTGTTTATAACTGAAGTAGAAAGTGTCAAAACAAAGAAAAACATGTGTTTTTCTTTTTAAAAAATTCTCGATATGACACCTCCTTGAATTCGATATAACGATCCCTCCCTTGGGGTGTCGTGGTTTGACTGTATAAGCTAACTAAAGTTGCAATGCATTTTTTTCCCGAGCTTACCTTCACATGCAGGCAGTGTGTTTTCGCTCCACCGTAGAGTTCCGTCTGTTGCATTGCTGCAATACATTGTAGAGGATCCGTTCAACACATGACCATTCTCGCAGCTGAAATGTAACTTTGTGCCTTTAATCCACGACTCGTGCGTCGGTGAGGGTGGAGTACTAACTGCCACATTCAAATAGGTAATGTTTTGAAGTAGTTCTGAAATATCTTCGCATTTTTGCACTAAAAAGCGATATAACAAAATGTGAATCCTGACCAAGAAACATACTTGTACAAATTGGTGCGTTCGAGTTCCATCCAGTCTCCAAACAAATAGTCTCATTTGGTCCAATCAAAGTATACCCAGGCTCACAGCTGTAACTAATAGTATCATAAACAGAGTAAATTGTATTATTTGGTGTGAGTATCGTGGATATGGTCACATTCGGTTTTGGGCAGGAAATCGCTAAATATTGCAAAACAGTTTAAACTGTGTATACAAGTATACCAACTTACTTGTTGTACAGAAATTTTCATCTGGCTTTGACCATACTGATGCTTGGCATGTCATAGTCAAACTTTGCAATGCTTTTGGGCAATAATATGTCACACTACTATTGTTCAAGAACAAGTCATTCGTGGTCACCATGTATTCTGTGAATTGTGGAATTGGGCATCGAGTTCCTAAAAGTAGATTCTCTTTTTTCCACGAAGCATCTTACTTATGCAAGACCGGTCAAATATTAAGGATTTGTTATTTGGGAAATTGTAAGTATTCATTGTGGCATTCTCATACATTTCTGTCCCAGAATTACAAATGCAAAGATAGGAGCCGATAGTGTTTTGACAAGTGCTCGTTATACTGTCGCACAGGTCAATGTGGTCTGTACATTCGTCTAAAAATTTGTATTTTTAATGGAGAGACATTCGAGTACTATGTAAACTCCGTTTCGTGGCGAGCTTCCAAAAAAACTGGGCGCGTATGGCCTAGGACGCTGTACACAAAATATTGACCAGGGCTGGGAATTCTAATCCTGTCCCATGAAACAGAGTTTACATAATCTAATGGAAGGCTGGGGGGGGCGGGTCTCCCAAAGAAGGGGCCTGACCAAAAATTTCGAAAGAATATGAACGACGAGATTAATGCTTTGGTTTACTTATATCTTCACATGTTCTATTTGATCCATTAACCGTCATACGATACCCTTTATCACAGTCACATGTATAGGTATCATTGTCTTGCGAAATCTGACATCTTCCATTTGGACCACAGGGATTCCCTTGACATGATGCTAAAGATCATACAAAATTTTTCAACATTCCATAGTCCATTCATGTTTGGCATATATGGCCGAAACTAGTGATGTCCAAAGTGATAATGATCATGGGTGTGATAAGTGATAAGATAACTCGTTTTGATAAAGTGATAACGATTTTTGTGATAACTTGATCACATGGTGTGATAGCGTTATTGCATTAAGCCTATTATCACACCCTCATTTATCACTTTGAACATCACTAGCCGAAACTTACGAAGACAACGATACGGGCCTTGATGATCCCAAGTATAATTTCCATTCTCATAAATACACTTAATTTGGTTGATGCCGTCATGTGTAAATCCAACGTCACAATTGATTTCATTGCTATCATTAGCAGGGACCCACTGGTGAGAAAAATTCCCATGAAGTACATCAGATGCATAGCAACCAGGCGCTAAAAACGAAACATTTTCATTCAAGACAATCCTAACATCATTCATCTACCTTGACAGTAAAAGTTTTTCTCAGCCAAATCAGGAACCCATTTGGAGCCATTTGGATAGCCACATATAAAATATGGCGGAGATTTTCCCCGCATATCATATCCATTTTTGCACTCGTATTCGGCATAACTATGAAGTGCGCTTCCGTTACTCGTTTTCGTAATATTCTTTAATTGTGCTTGTGTCTGGCCATGCGACAACGCTGCTTTATTTGGGTAGAGTTGTGGTAGGGGCGGACAATTGACTTCTAAAAATTCCATGACCGTCGAAAAAGGGGGAAAAGTGGTGGCAAGGATTAAAATTAAATTAAAATTTCCCCAATCGAATAAGCTCGTCGAGCGCTTCAAAACGAGTACCATATCATGGGGTTTTGGGGGACCCATGGCCAAGTGGCTAAGGTGACAGATTTGCAGTTTATAGGTCGCGGGTTCGAATCCCGGCCCGAAATTAAAGTTGCCCAAATTCCATGAAAATTTTTGCATATCCATTTTTGGCCTCTAACAACACTTTGCTATCATTTTTTAGCCATTACATATAACGTTTTTCACACAGATATTTAAAAAAAGTGTTGGTTACATAGCAAAGTGCGAAGTGGTGCCATGCACGCATAAGATCGAAGGTTCGATCCCGTGCGGTGCCATTTCTTTTTGCAGTGTCCAAAATCGATAAACTTTTTTTGCCCAGGGATATTTTTAGCGCTTAGCTCCTTAACAGTCGAAATTTTGACGGTCGACATTTTGACGGGTCGACATTTTGGCCTAGTTGACATTCTGAATTGTAACATTTTGACGTGACACGGCTGCAGCATGTAAAAAATGATAGCAAGGTGTTTTAGAGGCCAAAATATGGATATGCAAAATTTTTCATGGAATTTGGACAACTTCACTTTCGGGTCGGGATTCGAACCCGCGAATCAACTGCAAATCTGTCACTTTAGCCATTTGGCCATGAAACTAACAAAACTCTATGATATGATACTCGTTTTGAGCGCTCGATGAACTGAGTCGATTGACGAAATTTTTTTTAAATTTTGACCCTTGCCCCCACTTTTTCGGCCACCGCGATTCGTGCAAAAATAATTTTGTGAACTGTTGTATTTTGGCACTGGCATAAATCAACGATTCTTTTTTCACATTACAATTATTAATGTTTCGCCGACAATGGAACAGGTTATTGTGGTCGAATGACGCGAGAACTTCAAGTCCTCTATAAAAGGAGCCGCGCACTCGATGTCTGCGAGCGCGTTCCCTGGAGCGATGATTGGAATTTCCTTTTCGTTTGCGGTTTGCTGAATGGCAACGTGACAGGACCCCAATCAGTTTGTGTTGTGTATTTCGGATCATCACGCCAAGTTTTTATTTATACGTTTTGTTCGTCAACTTGTGTTCAACTATTGGTTTTCTTTTAGGGATAATTTTTGGTCGACTTTCTTTTTGAGAATAATTTTTGATCGACTGTTATGTCGATCAAAAATCATTCTCAAATGTTGAAAATATTGTAGATTTTTCTATTTTTTAATTTTTATAAGAATTTGATCGTTTGCGATGGAACACAGGGTTGCTTATGAAGGACAGACCGGAAACCGGAACAGTAGGGTACGTGTCCATTTTTGACGAATTTTTCAATTTTGACAAATTTTGCCGTTTTTGACGAATTTTCAATTTTGATAAATTTTCAATTGTTGACGAATTTTTCAATTTTTGACAAATTTTGCTTTTTTTTACTAATTTTTCAATTTTGACGAATTTTTCGATTTTTGACGAAATTTTTAACTTTTGACAAATTTTTCAATTTTGACGAATTTTTTAATTTTGACCAATTTTGCAATTTTTGACGAATTTTCAATTTTGATCAATTTTGCAATTTTTGACGAATTTTTCAATTTTACAAATTTTGCAATTTCTGACTAGTTTTTTAATAGAGTCTATTGTTGCTTAGCTATACTCTAGTTTTGAATTTTGATCATTTTTTCCAAAAAAATTATAATTGAATCAACCAGCACAAAAGGCTATTGCAATGAAATTTGTATTCTTCTTATCAAATTTTGATTGTTCTCTGCATAATATAGTCTAGCGTGACATTTTTTATGAATTTACTCTTATATAAATCTAATATATTAGCTTTGATTTCAATGCCTGGGATCTGTTGAAAATTTGGGTACTACTAAGATTAGCGAGTCCACTAGGCGTAAATTTTTTCAACTTTTTTTCTTTGGAAATGACCTCTCTAGGGGTAACTTTATGCGGGAAATCGATTGCGCATATTTTTGAACCTTGAAAATGCTTTCCTGATTCAGGATATTGTATTGAAGCAAAAATGGAAAAAATTCGAAATTTGACCATTTTGCTTCAATACACAATCCTGAATCGGGGTCAGGGAAGCATTTTCAAGGTTCGAAAATGTACGTAATCGATTTCCCACATCAAGTTACTCCTAGAGAGGTCATTTCCAAAGAAAAAAAGTAAAAAATTTTTTGAAAAAAATTCACTCCTAGTGGGCTCGCTAATCCTTAGTAGTATCAAAATTTGTGCAAAAGGCCTCTGTACCCAGAAAAACCATACGAGGCCATCAACCTCGTTGAAGAATACTCTTCAACCAAAAGCCTATGTTAAGCCTTAGCCTAAACCTTAGCCTAAGCCTATGTCAATTTTCCACCCACCAAGATCAATGAGGGTTCTTCTTTTTTCCACCATTTAGCCCATACCAAACGGACCTTGAATCTTTGATTCCTTATTTCCCTATATATAAGATCCTCACGGCATGATAAGCAGCAACGGAACTGCGCAATCTTGTTTGCAGTTTTCTATTTTGTTCCCCCCAATTTGGAGTATGTCTGGGCTTGAACGTCAATCCACGTAGCCGAAATTGGTCCTTTTGATATTTCTTTCCCAATATGAGGAGGAGGTAAAAATGCACAGATTTTTCATATTTATTCTCGTGTGCTATTATCTCCTATCAAACGCTTACTTCATCATTCATGCAAGGCTCGTATTTCGACAAGAGAAAGAAGTAGGCCCACCTTCCGGACGACGACGTCGTCCGGAAGGCGGCTCACAAATTGGCTATAAATCTGAAACAAATAGGGTTCTTGTTTGATGTTCGATCTAGAAACGTGCCGAAAAACGTGTAGAAAGAAATTTTTTCGTTCTTTTATCTTAGTCGTGTGATGTATAATGTCTTATTGTAAATGTTTTATTTAGGATTTTGTGTTCAGATTCAGAAAAATGAGCGTCGGACATAGCAGTGGTATTGCCAGCTCTTCTATTACATCCGATGATAATGCACTTATTGCCAAAGGGGATTTGTCTGTTACTAGTTCACCTGTTCCCAATAAAGAAAAGGTAATTTGTAAATTGATTAGTTGCATAGGTCGTTTGATGTTTCGAAATTTAAATTTCGAAACGTTTTTTATGTTGTTGAGCTGATTCCTCCAGAAATACTTGGCCAATCATGATGTCATTAGAAAGCTGGATTTCGTAGTAATCGAATGACACACCAAAATCATGCTATAACTCTTATATGTTGCGGAGATATTGCATAATTATTAAAAAATGTTGAAAAACTGACATTTTTTACTAATTATGCGATAACCAAAAGCCTATGGCTTAGGCTTAGCCTATGCCTAAGCCTATGTCTTAGCCTAAGCCTTTTATCATCTTACAAATTACTTATTTCAAAAAATTTTGAGTTATGGCATGATTTTGGTGTCATTCGATTGCTACGAAATCCAGCTTTCTAACGACACCAAAACTATCAGGATTGGCCAAGTATTTCCGGAGAAATCCTCAAAAACATAAAGTTTTGAAATGTCAAGTTTCAAAACATCAAACTACCATAAACTGGTGCCTGAATTTCAATAAAATCGTGTTTATTGAAACGATTGGCAAAAGATCATAAGTTACGCAATGCGGGGACCTTTTCAAAAACTGTTCAAAATTTTTTGCGATTTTTCTATTACAAAATTGTAAAAGTGGAAAAGATGAAGACAACAATTTTTTCAGACAATTTTATATGAAGAACGGTCACCACAGCTGGATGATATGGCCAAAGCGTATCAGACAATAATAAGACACGTGGGAGAAGATACGGAGCGCCAAGGTCTTGCCAAAACGCCCGAAAGGGCTGCAAAGGCAATGCTGTTCTTTACTAAAGGATATGAAGAAAATCTTGATGGTAAGACGATTTTTCATTACAAAATTGTACGGATTCACGGCGTACAAAAAATCCGAAAAGGTGAAGGTAAAGGTCAAAATTTTAAAAAAATACGTCAATCGACTCAGCTTGCCGAGCGCTTCAAAACGAGTACCATATGGGATTTCCCCATGGTCGAGTGGCTAACGCGCTCGGCTTTCACTCAAAGGGCGGGGGTTCGATCCCGCGCCCAAAAGTCAGTTTTTTATTTTGTTGTCAAAAATGGTAAAATTTGTAAAAATTGAAATATTCGTCCAAAATTGCAAAATTTGTCAAAAATTTGAGTTAAGGCCGAGCGCGTTAGCCACTCGGCCATGGGGAAAACCCCATGATAAGGTACTCGTTTTGAAGCGCTCAGCGAGCTGAGTTGATTGGTGACATTTTTTTAAATCTTGACCCTCGCCCTTCACCTTTCCAAGTTTTTTATACGGAGTCTGCTTGATCAACATTTACCCAAATTGAACGTATTGACTAATTAGCTGATTGTCTTTTTAGATATCTTGAACGAAGCAGTCTTTGATGAAGATCATGATGAAATGGTCATAGTGAGAGACATCGAAATGTTTTCCCTGTGCGAACATCACTTGGTCCCATTCATTGGCAAAGTCCATATTGGCTATTTACCAAACAAGAAAGTTCTTGGTCTTAGCAAGTTAGCACGAATCGTCGAAATGTTCAGCCGACGTTTACAAGGTAATCAAATCTACTCGTCCCCCTATTCTTATACCCAAAATATTCTTTAGTTCAAGAACGTCTAACAAAACAAATAGCCACCGCCATTCTTCAGGCAGTTCATCCAACTGGCGTGGGAGTTGTAATCGAAGCCAGGTAGATTTTAGCCACTTTTTTCACACGTCAAATACAGTCCGATTGATTTCAGCCACATGTGTATGGTCATGCGAGGCGTGCAGAAAATCAATGCCACCACTTCGACCAGCTGTATGTTGGGGGTCTTCCGAGATGATCCGAAAACACGCGAAGAATTTTTGACTCTAATCAAGAAATAAGGGATTTGTATATGCTTTTAGTCAACTTTTTTTACGGTTATTTGTGCCCATAAAGTGTAATATTTCAATCCGTTCGGTTGGAAAAAGTTGCTATTTTCCCTGAATCAGGGTGAGTCTGTACTCATTAAAGGACTAGTCCAGTCGGAAAAAACACTATAAAAATTTTCATGAAAAATGGAGCATTTTTTGTTTTTACGCCATGTTCAGAATCGGCGTAGTTTTTGAAATAATTGTATGTGAAATTGGTGATTTTTGAAATTTTGTGTATTATAACGAAAACATGAATAATTTTTCAAACGCAATTCTCTCAAAAACTACGACGATTCAAAACATGCCGCCGTAAAAACAAAAACTGCTTCATGTTTCATGAACCTTCTTGAATATACACGACTTTTTTCCTACCGGACTGGTTCTTTTCTCGCTAGAGGCGAGTTTTATATTCTATTGAATAAAATTTTTTGGAAGTTTCGTCAACTTCACTTAGCGAAATTACCTACCTAAGCATTCTGGTGGTGGAACCCATACGGAGTTGTTACAAGTTGATTGAAATAATTCATCCGGAAAGTATCCATTCAAACAGCCCCATGTCATAACACCTAATGTTCGATTTAAGCTTGCTATGTAGCCGTTAGTAATATTTGTAACCACACAGACAGATGCTAAACACAGAGTGTTTCACATTTTTTATTATACTCAAAAATCTTCTTCGTTTCCCATTGAACCAGGAAAAAGTGTATTGAAACGAAAAAAATTTTTTGCCCCTGAGTCATTTTGGAGAACAAAATTTTTTTAATTTTCTCCAAAAAATGATCAAATGGCGGTTTTTTGGAACACCCTGTACTCAGAAGATTTTTGAGATATAACTTTTGGTTGATCTTACTCAAACATGAAGGCACCGGTAGCGACCATTTACCACCTAGTTGACACTGAATAACGCTATACCCGCTTAGAGTATACCCAGGAAAACAATGGAAAGAGACTGTTGAGCGATAGGCGAATCGATTTGGCTCGGTATAAGTCATCACGGTGTATGGGTCGTTCAGCATTGGTGGTTGACAATCTGAGCATGGTACAAAAATTTTATTCTACTTCAAAAGTACCTATTGAATACGAAATCTTTGAAGCAAATTGCCATGTCTCTGCAAACATGTCTATCATCAATCGTGGAGTCTTTGCCCGATGCATTAATATTGGCAAGGAAAAGGCGTCTATTGTAATCAGCTCTGAGCCCGACTCAACCTATAAGTAACGAGTTTTTCATGGCTAGCTTTACGAAAAATGTCGGCTACTTGATGAAGTGGATAAGGAAGCCATCCGTCCGCTCTAGCAAGTTAAGCAATGTTGAGCCAGCAGGTTCGATTCCACTAGTTTTGCCCTAGTGGGATCGAACCTGCAGGCCCAATGTTGCTTAATTTGCTAGATCGGACGGGCGGCTTCCTTATCCACGTTACCAACTAGCCAACATTTTTCGTCAAGCTAGTCATGAAAAATGTTATAACGAGTTTTTCATCTATTCGATAAACTAAATTTATATACAGTGATCCAATCCTTGTTAGTAAGGTTCAAGTTGTCAAAGAAGACGCTAAACTCGCAACCAGATAGGCCTTCTTGATGAGGAACTTGGATAATCCATGAGCAATGGAAAGGCGTTCTTTTTGAAGGGGTTCGAAAATTTGGAGATTCAATAACACCATAGGAAGAAGTTAGCCGTTCGTTTAGACATGCTAAATTTTTCGTCGAGGTTTACTTCTTTTTTCAAAATTCTTGGCAATTTGTGCTTTTAGGTTGCGTCCAAGCATGTCAAAAAAGTTGTCACAAAGTTGTAAAAAAATGTAACTTTGCCTGATTTTCAATAAAATCGTGTTTATTCAAACGATTGGTCGTGAAGCATAAAATTTTATTGGTCGAGAAGCAAAAAAACCAATAAAATTTTATGCTTCATAACCAATCGTTTCAATAAACACGATTTTATTACAAAATCAGGCAAAGTTACATTTTTTTACAACTTTTTTGGCATGCTTAAACGCAGCCTTATTAATCTGACTAACATTGTTTAAAAGTAACTTGAAATCCATCATCCCCCACCGAAGAAGGTGCTGAATAAAATCGAAAGTTCACTACGGCAGCATCCGTCGCAAATGCTGTGGGTGGAGGATTAAAGCATGTGAAATTTCCGAAAATGTTTCTTTGAGATGGCATCCCATCATAGATTACCAGCCAATCCGTTATTGCAAGTTCGAACGTTGGAATCTTTAAACAGAGAATTATATTGTACATTAAAAACGACAGAGTAAAGAAACAGATCATTTGATTTTTTGAAGCTACTAACACAATAGGAGGCACCCACGTGAAAAAATTTTCAAAATCTTTTTCTGGAAATGACCTCTATAGGGGTAAAAACATGCGGAGAATCCGAATTTCATATTTTCGAGGCGAAAAAATGCTTTTAGGGAAGCCTGAGTGTTGAATGAAAAGTTTCAAAATGAGATTTTTGAGAATTTTCGCTTCAATATACAGACCTTTTTCTGAATCAGGAAAGCGTTTTTTCGCTTTGAAAATATCAAATTCGAATTCTCCGAATGTTTACCCCTAGAGGGGCCATTTACAAAAAATTTTTCACGTGTGTAGCCCCAAAAAAATCAATTTTCTTTAATTTTTAGGAAGTAACCTCCTAAATTTTTAATTTTTACAAAAATTTTTGTTAAAAAATATTATCATCACCGCGTTCCCCTATAGTCAAAAACCGTCTGAGTACAAAAAATTAGCGTGTTTTGATCAGAAGAATAGCTAGAAATCATTTTTTAATTCTTCTTGGCATCAAAAATAGGGGGTAATTTTTGTAAAAAATGAATTTTTTGACCTTCTAAATGAATCTTTCTGAAACAAATTTTGATGCCATCTTGCTCAGCACAATTTATAAAAGAAAATGGCCAAATTAAACAATAAGAAAAAAAAGTTATCCTCAAAAAACCTTCAAAAATCACGCTTTTCATTGAAAAATAGGGGTTAATTTAGTAAAAAATAAATTTTTGGACTCCCTAAAGTTTTCTGAAAAAATTTTGATGCCATCTTGTTCAGCACAATTTTTTACACAATTCTGCTGAAAAAAATTAGCCAAAATTGTGTATGAAAATTTTTATAGACAAAACAGTGTCAAAAAAATATTTTTTGTACCAAAAAATCGTCAAAAATAGCCAAATTTTCAATTTTCAAAAAATTTTACCAAAAAAGTGCCTCCCTCCGTAGTTGGGGGTCTGGCTACGCCACTGGTGATACAACACTGGTATAAAAACCAAACGATACGCAGCCCCTCTGAGGGTTGCGTGAAATTTTGACATCATACGATAAAAATTCAAACCTGTAAACCAATAAAGCCGTTTTCTTTATTCGCGATAGTCCAAATACAGTCTAGAGAATTCTTGTAATGACCATTTTCAGGCAATTGTCTAGGTGGGGAGAATGTTCCATTCCATGACTCGAACCGTCTTATACAGCTGTCAACGTCTAAAAAAAACTTTCGAAAAAATTCAAAAAATTTTTTTTGAAAGTTTGGATACAAAAAGATGAACTACAAATTTTTTGAACCTATTTTTTCAATCCTCCACTCTTCTTTAGGGTCGCCACAAGCTATCGCACTACCACAAGCAACGGCACAAGCTATCGTACGAGTGTAAAATACACTCGTACGACGGACGAAATGGCCACAAGTTATCGTACGAATTTCGTCGTACTGCGTCGTACAACAGCTTGTGACGATTTCGTCGTACTTTTACGTTAATTTTACGATTGTACGATGACTTCGTACGATAGCTTGTGGGGCCGTCGTACTT
>OZJO01000099.1:38565-55475 GCA_900406225.1 Acrobeloides nanus
TTTTTAAAAACTCAAAAAAATTGCCTTGGTCCCCCTTATGTTTTTGCCCAAAATTTTGGAAAATTTTCGAAAAAAAACATAAGGGGGGACCCTTATGATTTTTTTAAAAATTCTGAAAAAATCGCGAAAAAAATCACCTTGGGGGACCAAGGTAATGTGCCCTCCCCTTCCGAAATTTCTGGTTACGTCCCTGGCCGTCGTACTTTCGTACGATAGCTTGTGCCGTGCTTGTGATGACCCTAAGATAAGGGTCGCCACAAACACGGCACTAGCTATCGTACGATCGTAAAATTAACGCAAAAGTACGACGAAATCGCCACAAGCTGTCGTACGATCGTACGACGCAATACGATGGCATCGTACGAAATTCGTACGATAGCTTGTGGCCATTTCGTCCGTCGTACGAGTGTATTTTACACTCGTACGATGACTTCGTACGATAGCTTGTGCCGTTGCTTGTAGGACACGATAGCTTGTGACGACCCTTAGGCTGGATTTATACTTCCGTTGTGTCGCGACGCGTCGTACGACACAAAAAATGCACTATAGTGTCGCGACACGACGGAAGTATAAATCCAGTCTTATTATTTTTTTAAATATACAGGGTGAACAAAAAAAATCGTACTTTTGCGTTTTTTTGTGAAAAATTTTCAAAAATCACCTATAAGAGGTATTTTCATGCGAGAAACCGATTGCACACATCGAAAAACCTTGAAAACGCTTCCCAGACGGTGGAATATCAAAAAAATTTTAAATTATTCGCCAAAAAACGGCGCCACTCCATTTGCCCCACCAACTTGCCCCACGTTGTAACTTACAATGTGGGGCAGGTTGATGGGGCAAATGAGTGGCGCCCCAAAAAACGCAAAAGTATGGCTTTTTTTTTGGCTCACCCTATAAATTTACCTTCAACAAAATATTGCAATTGGAATCCATTCCCCGAACTATGGCTAAATCGTATCCTTATCCGACTCCCAGATGTTAAATAAGTAAATGATTTTTGCGAAGTTAATGGAAATTGTTCATCCGAGTCGATGCCTTCGATGATTAGCGTATCATCCTTGCTCAAATCCAGCGAAATAAAATTCAAGCGAATATGTGTGCCAGGATTTTGTATAATTTGGTAATCACATTGGACTTTCTTATTGCATGGACCATTAAATCCAGGCGAGTAAATCTGACTATAATGGTCACGATGGATCAACGCCCCACAGTCACAATAGTCGTGTTTGCAGTTCTGTTCGTCACTTCGGTCTTGGCAATCAGTAAAATTGTCACATACGGCAGTTCTTGGAATGCATCCACTATTATCTTTGCAACGGAAATCGTCTAAAAGATTTAAGATGAACGACGGTTCCGAAAATCGTGTTAAAAATTTGGGGGCCTATTGTAAACATGGAGCGCGTGTAAAATTATACGCAAAATTAAAAATCCGAATTTCAATGTGAAATTGGCTCAATGGTAGTGCTTCCGAACTCGAGTCCAAAGGTCCGAGGCTCGAATCCCACCTGCTTCGAATTGAACTAAACAAATATCAATCCTTGGGGGAAGGTCGAAAAAATTTGATTTGTTGGCCAAAATTCGATTTTTTACTCAAAATTCGATTTTTGGCAAAAATTAGATTTTTTTTATCAAAATTGGATTTTTTTAATCAAAATTTGATTTTTTTCTATATTCGATGGCCCACTTCTTTTTCCAAAATCACATATTTTATATATTTTGTTGATGCTTCATTGTCTAAACATAGCACGTGGGTGCGGCTTTTATTGATAAGCCACCTTTTTATGCGCTTTTTACATTGTTGACAATTCGGAGACTTTGGAACATTCCATTAGTCTTTCTCTTATCATCGAATTTATGCAATTTGACATTTAATGAATAGCCTCACCGTCATAGCAGATAAAAGTTTGGCAAATGAATGGAAGCCTGTCATTACAATCATGCAACTTCCACCCGTAATTCGTCTCGTTATTTAAGTCTATGTCCATGGCAATACAAGAGATGTTCGACGAGTTAGCATATTGAATTTCAACAAAGTCCAAGTCCGGCTCGGTCCACGCCCATAATGGGTTGTAAATCGATGTGCTGTTGATAGCAGATGTTCGATTAATATATTGTGGGAGAAGATTGTTCGAGGACTTGACAAGATAGAAACCTGTCCAAAATGCGACATGACCATCTAGGCTCTGAAGTTGGGCATAATTTTCTACAATAGTTCTAGTGAGAAACCAATTATCAATACGATAGGCAACACTCGGCCCATTGCTAAACATTTTTTAGGTGATTTGAACTAGCTAGAAATGAAAAATTACTCGGGAGATAGACAAAAATTATTCGCATCAGAGAAAGGTAAACTTTGATTGATAAGCAGGAAGCAATGTGTGCCAAATTTTTGCCATCCTGAAAAAGGAAAGGTTTTAAGAATTCTTGATAAAAAAAATAGTAATTTCTAATATTAAAAAGTTTCTGTCATTTTTGATGAGTTTATCAATTTTTGCCTAGTTTTGCAATTTTTGACAAATTTTCGATTATTGGCGAATTTTTCAAAATTTGAAGAATTTTTCAATTTTTGACGAATTTTTGGCACTATAACTTTTGTCACGTAACTTTCGTCACGCGAAATTTTTATCTCGGAATCATTGAAGTTTTGAATTTTATTTTCAATTCAAAAAGTTAGATTAGATCATGAAAAAGCTCGTAAAAAAATTTTGAGTCAAAATCTTTTTTCTATAAAAAGTTATGTCGTTTTCAATTTTACAAAAACATGATAAAAGTTACGTGACAAAAGTATGCGTGACAAAATCCGTGACAAAAGTTATAGTGCCGAATTTTTAAATTTTGACAAATTTTGCCATTTTTGGCAAATTTTTCGATTTTTGACGAATTTTCCAAATTTTGCCATTTTTATAGGATTTTTAAATTTTTGAAAATTTTGCATTTTTGAATTTTGACGAATTTTTCAAAATTGTTCAATTTTTTCAATTTTTGGCAAATTTTTCGATTTTGACGAATTTTCCAAATTTTACCATTTTTGAAGAATTTTTCAATTTTTACGAATTTTTCCATTTTTGGCGAATTTTTCAATTTTTACGAATTTTCCAAATTTTGCCATTTTTGAAGAATTTTCGTCAATTTTTACGAATTTTTCCATTTTTGGCGAATTTTTCAATTTTGATGAAATTTTCAATTTTGCCATTTGACAAATTTTGTAATTTTTGACGAATTTTTCAATTTTGACAAATTTTTCGATTTTTGGCGAATTTTTTATTAGATTCCGCACAAAACGTAATTTGGCGGAAATCAATGCAAACTGTCGCAATTTTTCGACGTCAGAAATATTTTCGACGACTGCAACGCATTTCCGACGAATTGTGTTGCCTGAAGAATTTTGACGGTTGTCCTAATGCCAAATTTGACATTTCCTTTTTTAATAATTTGAAAAATTCGTCAAAAATTGCAAAATTTTCAAAATTGAAAACTTTGTAAAAAATTCTTCAAATTTTGAAAAGCAGCATCTCAGGCACCATTTATACTTCCGTCGCGTCGCAACGCGACAGTGCATTTTTGTGTCGTACGACACAAAATGCACTGTCGCGTTGCGACNTACTTCCGTCGCAACGCGACCGTGCATTTTTGTGTCGTACGACACAAAATGCACTGTCGCGTTGCGACGCGACGGAAGTATAAATAGTGCCTCTGATTTCCAAAAAAGTAAAGTTTACCTGGGCATGTAGCATTATTGTAGCATGTAGCATTATCTGGGCATGTAGCATTGATGTCCCCAATATTATAGGGGTAAACTATTTCTGCATTTGCAACATAACTGAAAGCCAAGCATACCGAAATTAATAAGACCAATATTTTCGTCGAAGTAACAAATTGAATAACTTCTTTCTCATTTCCTCCGAATATCACTTGCATGCGTCGATGCACCGAATTTTTCAACTGAACTTTCGAATAGCCCTCGAATCCAACTTAATAGTGCCGATTTTGACAGGAATTTTGAGGGCCAAAAACCACAAAATGTTGAGAAAAACCCGGTGGTTATTTGAATGAATCTCGTTGCAAAAAAGAGGCCTCTCTTCTTTCTTTGGCGTTTTACCGCATTCTCGTATGCACGAAACACGCGTTCTTATCAGAGACTTCACACTAATTGCTGTTAATAGGAGAGAATAATGGAAATATCAAAAAGATCGTCGATGGAGTCGGAGACAGCAGACTTCTTCCCGACCGCAGTCCACTTCTTGAAGACGCCCAAATTAGTTGGTTTCCAATTGTAGGTAGCCGATGTTTTTATTCAAACTAATCAAGTTTGTATGTATGACAGGTTTCAATTCAATTGAGGTGGAAATCAATTGATTTGGTTGTTCGTTTTTTCACAAATTTGCATTAGAAAAATAAACATGTGGACAATTTCTAAATCATAAATTTACAACCTGGGGTGCCAGTTTTTGAAATTTGTATAATTAACTGAGTTCAAATTGAACCGTAAAAGTGACGAATTTTCAAAAAATTTCTTCACAATCCTCCTGCTAAAAAATTTTGCCAAAAAAAATTTATCAAAAATTCGTCAGAAATCGAAAAATTCGTAAAAAAAAATTGAGAAACTCGTCAAAAATTGATACAAAATGAACAAATTCGTAAAAAATCGAAAAATTCATCAAAAATTGAAAAATTTACGGCACTGAAACTCCTATAAGCCATTTTCAGGAAAAACATTCGAAATTTAAATCCCCCTTGACAAGTGCCATTTGACCATTCAACAATAAACAAACTGTTTAACAAAGCTGAATGCGCGAAATACATGATATATCACTGAGCAAACATTCGCTCTAGCCACCACACCTTTCATAAAAAAGGCTCGTTCAAAGAGTGCAACAACGGTTACAACCGAAGAAGGACAAGAGTTACTTTCGAGAACGAAGACCGGATTTCTCAAGGCTGATCCAAAATCCTGCCCAGTATGGAACACTCGAGTTAAAATAGCAACTCGGCCAATAGTGGTTGAACTTTAGTTTATAAACAATCGTGTACAAATATTTTTATTCCAAATAAAATATGAATACATGCGTATATGAATAGAGGTGGCAAAAAATATCTAGAGTTGAAGGATTTTTGGCAAATTTTAGAGGGGCTTCCAAATAATCGAAAAGATTATACAAATTTTGCCAGTTTCGTGGCGAAAAATGGCAAATTTGCCACCCTTATTCAATACAAAGAAACAATATAAGGCAAGTCAAAATGTGATCTTGTCACTATAACGTTATCACTATAACTATAAAATATAACGTTTTTCATGACTAGCTTTACGAAAATTTTCAACTACTTGGCGAAGTGGATAAGGAAGCCGTCCGTCCGATCTGGCAAGTTAAGCAACGTTGGGCCCGCAGGTTCGATTCCACTATTTTTGCCCTAGTGGAATCGAACCTGCAGGCCCAACGTTGCTTAACTTGCCAGATCGTGCAGGCAACTTCCTTATCCACTTCACCAATAGCCGACATTTTCCGTAAAGCTAGCCATGAAAAACGTTATATAGTAAAAAATTTATATAATAAACTGTTAAATACATTTAAAAATTAACGATAATAGGATTTTTTGACGAAGTTGTCCATATTTTTTTGACGAAGTTTGTCCGTCACCTAAACCTTTTCTAGTAGAACAGCAATACCTTGTCCGCCACCAATACAGGCTGAAAAGTAAGTAGAACTCATATGATAGTGCAAAAATTACCTGAGCCAATAGCATAGCGAGCACCACGACGTCTCAATTCATGTGCCAAATGTGCAGTGATTCTGGCGCCTGAAGCGGCCAATGGATGGCTTAATGCAATGGCACCACCATTCACGTTGAAACGATCGCTCTCAATTTTGAGCTCTTTTTGAACAGCCGCACATTGAGCTGCAAAGGCTTCATTCACCTAAACATATAGATTAAAAGGGGAGCCAAGTCTGCTGATTTTTCAGAAAAGTGATTTTGAAATGTCAAATCTGATTTTTCAGTGTAAATCTGAATGCGAAATTGATAAGAAATATAATGGAAAATTAGCATTTTGCTGATGATTTTTGCTCCTAAAATCTGATTTTTCTTGGCATCCCTGAATTAAACCTTTCCTGAAATGTAATAAATTAAAACAAAATTGCTGTTTTTCGACAATAATTTTCTCGAATATAGAAAAAAATCGGCACTAGGACGGTACACACCTCACAGATTTTGACGATTTTTGAAAAAATGTTCGATTTTTGACCAATTTTTCAGTTTTTACTTCCCGCTAATATATCAACTAACTTACATCAATAATGTCAACTTGGTCCAAACTAACGTTGGTTTTCTTGCATAGACCACGAATGGCATCAACTGGACCAATACCCATAATACTAGGATCACATCCGACGGTATGCCAGCCAACTATACGAACCAACGGCGTAAGGTGATGTTTTTTTACAGATTCCTCGCTAGCGACTACCTAATTACAAAGTATATAAAGTAAGTCTTATCAAATCCTACCACTGCGGAAGCGCCATCGCCGATACCCGAAGCATTTCCAGCTGTCACAAGACCGCCTTCCTGGAAGACTGGCTTCAATCCACTCAAAATTTCGATGGTCGTATCACGGGGGTGTTCATCGACTTCAAAAGAGACTTCACCTTTCTTGCCTTTAATTTTTATTGGAGTTATTTCATTCTTGAAATATCCATTGTTGTTAGCTAAAAATTAATTATTAGACTTGACTTCAGTTCAGGACATGAAAAATGTCCTTTTTGGAACAAACAATGTGTTCTTTGTGTTACAAAAAGAAGTGTGTCAACTTTTTGGATATGGCTTTTTCGTTTTGAACACGATTATTCTGAACAAAAACAACATTAACATTGAGTAAAACCAGGGATGCCAAGAACATTTGTTTCAAAATCAGCAAATCTGACTTCAAAAATCAGATTTTAGGAGCAAAAATTATCAGCAAAATGCTAATTTTCCATTATATTTCTTATAAATTTGACAAAATTTCGCATCTCAACAATCATATTTGACATCTCAAAATCAGCACTTTTCTGAAAACATCAGCCGACTTGGCACCCCTGTTTTTAACTATGAAATTGCATGTAGTAATCATTTAAACCCCTTTGAACAAATGAATTCATCGGGAAGGAAATAAACTACTTTTATATGGCATTGCTCCCTTCTACAAGTTTCTATCAAGAAACTCGAGTACACTTGAATGCACTAGATTTTGAAAGCTGTTCAATCGGTCTTCACATATTTTTAGAGCAGGAAAACCGAACAAGAATCGTTCGTTTTAGGGTTTTTTATCGATTTTTTCGACTTTTTTTTAAACAAAATTTTCACGATTTTTTTTAATTTGACGTTTTTAAGCTGAAAATGCTCATAAAATTAGGATTTTTTGGAAAAAATGGAAAATTTTGGACATTTTTGGTGGAAAAAGTTAAAAAATTTACAGAGTGTTCCACACAAAAAACTGCCATCTGGTAATTTTGTAGTGAAAATTTTTTTCTTCAAAATGACTCACTATGAATCGAGGGAGCTATTACACAATAGGAGGGGGGGGGGTCATCCACGTGAAAAAATTTTCATGTGGGTGCCCCCCCCCCAATTTTGTAGTAGCTCCGAATCGTGTTCAAAAATCAGTGTCATTCGTAATGACACATTACTTTGGGAATTCAATAAATCAAAATTTCTTTTTCGTTCTAATATTTTTGTAAAGTATCCATTTGGAAGAAAATCCGGTTTTTTCAAAAAAAACCTACACAATCTCCACCTGGTCTGGGATCTGAGGGCAAATTCATCGACTTCTTTGCGCGTCAACTTGTATTGAGCACCCAACTTTTCGGCCGTTATACCCATCGGTGTTTTAATCTGTTGGTCCGTCAAGCCTTGCCAAAGAGTGTCTTCAAACTAAAATTTTCGAATGTATTACAACAGTTTGGATAAAGGAAAAGTTCAAACAAATAGGTACTACGTTTTTGCTTTAAAAAAGTTTTATCTAGTATAGGGTGTATAAAAAAACTGGGAGCTACTACGCCTGGAAGCGGACTTATTTTTTATTCCTGTTAAGTGCGCCCCCCTCCCAGGCGTAGTAGCTCCAAAAACTGGAATTTGGGCAAGTTTTTCATGTTTTTCGACCCCAATTTTTTTCAAAAATGTATGGGGAACCATTAGGATTTTTAGAAAAAATTTCTAAAAACTTCAGGCCAAAATATAAGAAGGGACCCTTATGATTTTTTCCGGACTTCGGCCAGAACGGGGAAGGGACCACCTCGAATCCCCCCTAGCTATGCCACTGATCAGACCTGATAATTTGCTCCAAGAGTTGTTCCAAAACGAATTCCACGCACTGCAAATGGTGCCTGACTCATACTTTCAGTTCCACCAGCAATAACAACATTCGAATCGCCAACAAGAATTTGCTAAAAAAAACCCATTAAAAATAGGTTTCAAAATCAAGAATACCTGAGCTCCGTTGATAATCGCTTCAAAGCCAGAACCACACAATCGGTTAATCGTTACAGCTGGCGTATGAACTGGTAAACCAATGCGAAGAGCAACATGTCTAGAAAGATATGCGGCGTCTTTAGAACTCTGTATTACATTGCCTAAAAAATATTTTTTAAAAGGTTTATTAAACGAAGAAAATACCGAATATAACGTGATTCACATTTTCTGGATTAAGAGAAGCACTTTGAAGAGCTGCTCGTGCAGAAATTTCTGCAAGATCAGTAGCAGAATGATTTTTTAAAGTTCCACTTAAAAAAAATTAAAGTACAGTAAAAATTTTTGTGATAACACTCACCCGAAAGTGCCAAAAGCTGTACGTTTTGCAGCAACAATAAATATCCCTAAAATTAGAAAATGTCAATTTGGAACTTTTTTTTGTTGAAAATGGACAATTTTGGTGAAAAACTTTAGTCAAAGTAAAATCGAGGAAAATTTAAATACTATTCCATTTTTTGGGGAATAGTACCGATTTTTGTTAGTTCTCCAAAAGTTCAAGTGAAGTGCATGAACTTTTGAAACAACCCAAATTTCGCCGGCAAATCCGGATTGGTACTATTTAACAATTAATACCCCAATCAACGGTGAATGAAATTTTTTGAGAAATTGTCGAAAAGATTTGACCTTAGTCTTGATGTTTTATTGGAATGCGAAAATTACAACAATTCAACAGCTTATATACTGTTTTACATGGTCATACAAAGCGAAATATAATGTTAGCATACACTGGGCGGAGCATTCCTGCTAAATGCTCGAATATAGGCATGAAGCAGCAATGATCACTGATCATATGCTAACATTGCACAATCAATAGACTTATCGCAAGATATATGATCACTTTTTTTCGTGATGTACGGGTGTTCCTTTTGAGGAGTCATTAAACTTCTCAACAGAAATTATGCTATAAGGATAATTTTATGCGTATAATCCAAATCTTGATTTTTAAAGCGTGATAAAATTTCCTTTAGGGAACAGTAAAATCACTATGCATGAGTAATAGTAAAAATCACTTGGACCATAGGCAAAATCATGATAAAAAATTTCAGTGTTTCCTCGAGTCATATAGTAATTTTATCTACGATCCACTTTGGGCATAATGAATTTGCCTATGATCCAATTTGGGCATAGTGATTTTTACTATTGCTCATCTTAAGCATAGTGATTTTACTGCCACTGAAGCAAAATCATTTATAACAAAAAATTCGTACGCCGAACCATTAAAGACACTTTCTCTAAATTCATACAATTCACCAAAATTTGACCAATTTTCAAAAAATATCATTGAAACTTATCAAAATTTTTGACAAGTTGTCAATTTACACAATTTTTTCCACTCTTTAAAAATGCAAAATTTAAATTCTACTAAAAAAATTACCCATACAGGGGTAATTTTCAAAAATTTCAACTACCTTTTAGTAGGGCACTAATTGTTAAATAGTAACTCTAGACTTATCCAAAAACAATTTTTCCGGCAAAACCCCCATCTCTAATCAAAAACCAAAATAAAGTTCATTCGCTTACCGGATCTAGACATATGTGATTCGTTGAGATGATATCAAACTCAAATGATCGACGCAAATCCTGCCCGATGACGATCGAAAACACTACAAATGTACAAAGTTCAACACAATGTTTATAGTTATCAAATTTTTAGTTTAAATTTTTGGCAAAATGTCAAGAAAAGCACAGTATACTCAAGATTCTCAGGAAAATAAATGATGACAATATTTTCAAAAAGACAAAGATTGACTTGAAAAAACGCTTTTAATTTTCAACATTTTTTTACTATCTCTGAATTTATTTTTTTTAACGAAATTTTTAAACTTTTTACGCTGACTGAATTTTCCAATGATTAATCAATCGTTAAAAAAACAAACTGCCTGATGCAACTATTGGGTTGTTCCAAAAGTTCGTGCACTTCACTTTTTTCAAGTTTAAGTGAAAAAAAAAAGTTAAAAGTGAAATGCACACGAATTCGTGTGCAATGGCTTTAGGAACTTCCACAACGGTCGATTTTTCCGTGAAAATCGTTGTGGAAGTTCCGCATGTCGTTTTGAACCCCGTTGTGGAAGTTCCTAGAGCCTGTGCAATTCGTACGAACTTTTGGAACAATCCAATAACTTGCAAAATCACCACGGCGTTGCAAGGCATACACAACAACGGGACGAACAAGAACGGAACGATTTTTTTCTTCAGATCTCAACTCCTTTAAAGGGGTGCATTTAAAAAAAACTAATTATCGAAACGAAAACTTTCGAAATATGAGGTTTCACTGTACTTCCGAAATGTTAACTTTCGAAATATTACAAGGGGTCCAAATCACTTTCGAAATGTATATCAACCCAAAATGCACCCCCTTTAAGGAATCTTTAGATAGTGTAAAGATCTCCACTAATTCAAATGGAAGCACCAATTGTAGCATTATTGCTACAATTGCACTCTTGGCGTCGAGACGGTTTTATTTTTCAGGGTCAACGAATTTTCGAATGTGGTCTTCAACAAATTTATAGCCCAAAAAATGAATAAAATTGCAAAAGACCACATTCGAAAATTCGTTGACCCTGAAAAGTTATTCTCGCTTTAAATTTTGCGTCGAGACGAGCACTAATTGCAATTAGTACTCTCCCAACTTGCAATGGCTCTAGAAACTTCCACAACAGAACTTCCAATACGGAAATTTCACAACGAAAAAAGCGGAACTTTCACAACGGTCGATTTTCTCCACTTTCTCGTGATCAAAAACAAAAAATTCCGTCATATTCGAGTTTCTTATATCGAAAAACCCCTGGATACAAAAAATCAGCTGGAAAAATGTTTAAAACTCAATTTTTTAATCCCTTGATCCTCCCTTACAGTATTCTTACTGTATAGGAGGATCAAGGGATTAAAAAATTGAATTTTAAAATTTTTTTCCAGCTGATTTTTTTGTATCCAGGGGTTTTTCGATATGGAGAATTCGAATATGACGGAATTTTTTGTTTTTGATCACGAGAAAGTGGAGAAAATCGACCGTTGTGGAACTTCCTAGACCCGAAAATGAAGGTTTTACCCCGAAATGTTTGGTTTTTAGTAATCAGCAATTTATGCCTGAAATTTTGGCATACCAAATAACAAAAATCATTTTCGGGGATCATTCCGAATAAGGTGCCAATGACATCTTATTCGTAATGTCCCCTGTGTGCCCACAAGGGAGCATTCCGAATAAGTACCACAATTCCTATTGCCCGAACTTTTTTTTAATTCTCTGAACTTTCTCTCCCCCCTGATATGCGTTAACTTTGTTTAATACATGTTTTTGAAACATTGATAATAATTTCAAACCGTTTTTTAACTTTCTGCATCTATTTTTAACTTATGTTTTTATAAAAACATAACTTTATATTTTAGGTACTTTTTAAAAATGACGGATGCTTTGAGAGAAATCGGAATTGAAGTATGTTTTTGTGTCAATTACCAAATAAACAACCCTTTGTTTTTCAGGAATCATCAACCGGTCAAATTGGTTCTTTTCCAGATGTCCCAGTTCCAAAAGAATCATACGCAGATGAAGTGGATGACTATCTAAAGTACAAAAAGTTGGAAAAGCTGCTCGAACATTTTGATGTTATGGAAGAATATATCAAATTGGAAACTAGAAATCTTGAAAAAGAGCTCTTACATGCTCAAGAAGAGGTTGTGACTTTTACTAATTTTTTTAATTTTCTATATTTTGTTTTTAGGTAAAGCGAATTCAATCTGTTCCTTTAGTAATCGGGCAATTTTTGGAGGCTGTTGATCAAGATCACGCAATTGTTGGTTCAACTACAGGTATTTTGTTAAAAAATTAGCGTGAGCAAAAAACCCCGTACTTTTGCGTTTTGGTGAAAAATTTTTTTTCAAAACTCGCCTATAAAGGGTATTTTCATGCAATTTTTGAAAAATTTTCGCCAAAAAATCAAAAGTACTGTTTGTTTTTTGGCTCACACTGTAGTTGAGTAAAGCTAAGATTCTAGTACCAGGGCCAAAATAGTGAAGAATACATGTTTCTTTCTAGTCTAAAACGATCGGATATCTCGAAATTAAATACCTTAAAATGAATTATACTTTAGCTCAAGTATTTCACCAAAATTTCTCAATTTTCAACAAAAAAAAAGTCCCAATTTTGACATTTTTCACTAAAAATTTCGAGTGTTTTTAACTTAAAAACAAGTATTACTTAAAACGTTTTAAAATTTTTTTGTTATTTTAGGATCAAACTACTTTGTCCGTGTTCTTTCCATTCTTGATCGGGAATTGCTGAAGCCCGGGTGTAGTGTAGCTCTTCATAAGTACAGTAATGCTCTTGTTGATGTTCTTCCTCCCGAAGCAGATTCTAGTATTCAAATGTTGCGCCCTGATGAAAAACCGGAAGTCTCTTATGCAGATATTGGTGGCCTCGATATTCAAAAGCAGGAAGTGCGAGAAGCTGTTGAGTTGCCTTTGACGCATGGCGAGCTTTATCAACAGGTATTTTGTACAGTGCCATAGCCAGGATTTCTAAAATCTACATTTTAATTTTTTTAAAATTTGAAACATACTTATTCGAAAAGCTCAACTATGAGTTAACTTAATTTTTTGACCACATCCCTTGGTTGTACGGGAATGTAGTGTAAAATCTCAAAAAAAGTCTGTTTTGTAAGACATTTTTGACCATATTCCCGAGGTCTAGAAGAAAAATAACGACAGATTCTTGTTCGGCGCAAGAAAACCCCTAGAAATGTCGAATTTAGTCAAAAATCGACTTCTATAGGAAAATTGATTTTTGTGTTTTTTGATCCAATAGTCAAAGGGTGTGGTCAGAAAATGTTTCGACAAAAATTGAGTTCAAACTCATATATGAGCTATTCGAATACGTATGTTAGAAATCCTAGCTACGGCACACTGATTCTGTACTTATATTTGTCTTAATTAATGTCTTTTTCCTAACTAGATTGGCATTGATCCACCTCGCGGTGTTCTTATGTTCGGGCCTCCTGGTTGTGGTAAGACTATGTTAGCTAAAGCTGTTGCCGCTCATACAACTGCATCATTTATTCGTGTTGTTGGAAGTGAATTTGTGCAAAAGTATTTGGGTGAAGGTAAGTTAGAGACATTGGTGGCTAGGGAAACTACATGATGAGCCAAAAAACTGTACTTTTGCGTTTTTTGGCGAAAAATTTTCAAAAATCATCTATAAGGGGTGAAAAATGCGAGAAAACATACAATCGATTGTTTGCACGAAAATACCCCTTATAGGTGGTTTTTTAAAATTTTTCACCAAAAAACGCAATCGTACGTTTTTTTTTTTTGGCTTACCCTGTACCTAACATGTCAAAATCAAATGATCCTCCCAGTCTTATTAATAATATAATTTAGGACCTCGTATGGTGCGTGATGTATTTCGTCTGGCTAAGGAAAATAGCCCATCGATTATCTTCATTGATGAGATCGATGCAATTGCGACGAAACGATTTGATGCTCAAACCGGTGCCGATCGTGAAGTACAGCGAATTCTTCTAGAGCTGTTGAATCAGATGGATGGTTTTGATCAGACTACCAATGTGAAGGTAAGTTAAATTTTTTTGCTTCAGTGTTTCAAAAAAGCCGCCATTTGGACATTTCTTGGCGAAAATTTTTTCTTCCAAATTACTCAGGAGTATTTTTATCTGAGAAATCGATTGCGCGCATAGTTGAAAACGCTTCCAAACCATGAAATATCCAATTTTAAAGTAGAAATTCCTACCGAAAATAACTGAAAAAATACGAAAATCTTATATTTCATGGTCTAGAAGGCTTTTTTAAGAATTTTCTATCCGCACAATAGATTTTTTTTTTAAAATATCCCTAGTGGAAAGAAAAAATTTTCACAAAAAATTACCAAATTGCAGTTTTTTAACACTCTGTAAATTTTTTGCTTTTTCACCAAAAATGTCCAAAAATTTTTATTTTTTTCAAAAAAATCGTAATTTTC
Source organism: Acrobeloides nanus (assembly GCA_900406225.1). Taxonomy (NCBI): domain Eukaryota; kingdom Metazoa; phylum Nematoda; class Chromadorea; order Rhabditida; family Cephalobidae; genus Acrobeloides; species Acrobeloides nanus. The sequence continues at coordinate 53,039 of OZJO01000099.1, forward strand.
TGAGCATTTTCAACTTAAAAACGGCCTTTTTCGAAAAAATTTGGCGCTGTTTTTGCTAAAAACATCAAGATTTCAATAAAATTTTTAAAGAAAAATAAGGGGTAATCAAGCTGATTTTTGGAAAAAATAGCAAAAACAAATTGCCATGGGGGACCAAATGTATTCCTTCCTACTTCAATTTTTTATATCAAAAAGCATTTTTTCACCAAAAAAAGTGTCTTTCTCGCAAGCATTTTCAGCTTAAAACGGCAAATTTAAAAAAATCGTGAAAATTTTGTTTAAAAAAAGTCGAAAAAATCAACCGAACGATTTTTGTTCAGTTTTCCTGCTCTAAAAATATGTGAAGACCGATTGAACAGCTTTCAAAATCTAGTGCATTCAAGTGTACTCGAGTTTCTTGATAGAAACTTGTAGAAGGGAGCAATGCCATATAAAAGTAGTTTATTTCCTTCCTGATGAATTCATTTTATTCAAAGGGGTTTAAATGACTACTACATGCAATTTCATAGTTAAAAACAGGGGTGCCAAGTCGGTTTTCAGAAAAGTGCTGATTTTGAGATGTCAAATCTGGCAAACGTCTGATTTTTCAGTGTCAAATCTGATTGTTGAGATGCGAAATTTTGTAAAATTTATAAAAAATATAATGGAAAATTAGCATTTTGCTGATATTTTTGCTCCTAAAATCTAATTTTTGAAGTCAGATTTTCTGATTTTGAACAAAATGTTCTTGGCATCCCTGGTTAAAAAGGACTTTGAGAATACTATTTATATTCGGCCGGACAATGCAAAAAAGGAAAATTTTTTGAGACAACTGAACATAAATTGTGCATAGCATTGTTGTAATGTTCTTTTATATAAACATTTTTATTTGAAATCTCCAAATTTCTAGGTGATCATGGCCACAAATCGACATGATACACTTGATCCGGCACTTCTTCGTCCTGGCCGTTTGGATCGCAAAATCGAATTCCCGACACCGGATCGTCGGCAAAAGCGATTGGTTTTCTCAACAATCTCTGCAAAAATGAATCTCAGTGATGAAGTTGATCTTGAGGATTACGTTGCAAGACCGGACAAGATTTCAAGTGCAGATATTAACTCCATTACTCAAGAAGCTGGCATGCATGCCGTACGTGAGAATCGTTATGTGGTATTGGCAAAGGACTTCGAAAAGGCTTATAAAACAGTGGTGAAGAAAGATCAGAATGACTTTGAGTTTTATAAATAATGTGTATTTTGTATCCATTCTCTTGTTTATTTATGATAAATTATATATTCTTTGAATAAAACTACTTTTGGAGACAATTGAGTCCTAGGGCAACTCGATGTTTGTATTGTTGATTTGTAATAAATGATATGAATAAAAGAAGAAAATTTTAATAAAAACCATAAAAATAAAGGTGAGTAACGAACTAAAGTGAAAACTTCGTCTAAAACTCGATTTTTTCAATAAATTTTACAATAATAATTATTACACCATTTTTCTCAGCTCATTGAGACGAATAAAACGACACAAAAATTATCCAATTTGGAGATTGAGAACATGTCCATTTCGAGTTGTTCTAGAACCGACAATTGTGATGGGTATGTTCTTCAGTAGCCTTTGATGGATTGCTGTGATTTGCTCAATTTACCTAAAAAGGATATACTTGTGTTAGCAATTTAGTACCGATAACCTGTATTAGCATTTACTAGGTAAACAGTTGATTTTTCTCTTCTACACATTAAGTATGTTAATGAGCACTCGACAAGGTGAAGATTGCCTCTCAATTGCCCGATTTGTTTGTAGNAAACAGTTGATTTTTCTCTTCTACACATTAAGTATGTTAATGAGCACTCGACAAGGTGAAGATTGCCTCTCAATTGCCCGATTTGTTTGTAGCCGACTTTTGGCAACTATCCGAACTTGATAAACATACGAATCACTCTCGGTTTCCGGAAAGGATGAGCTTGACTCGAAAGGCGGCATGCCCTTTTCGGAAAAGGGAGACAAGTCGCAAGCTTGAATAAACATGTGTAGCTTGTCCAATTTTGACAGGTGAGCCGAACTAACTAACTCTTTGGCAATCGAATTGACGATCTATGCCTGAATAGGCTCGAACGTGTACAGTATTCAATCTCATTGAAGCCTTATGTAAGCTTTTTAAATTGTACATCTCTTGATAAGTTTAACCAGCTGTCAGGAGTTTACATGAAAATGTAGATCCGATTTTAACAACGATTTTCCTTTTTTGGAATTTTAATTTGTTTAATACTAAGATTTGTTTAGCATTAAAGTATAGTAACTCGAGAATTGGCTGAATTAATAATCTAGAAAATATTCAAATAGCCTTTCCTTTTCTTATGCAATTTCCTTAGTTTAATGGTTTCTTGATTGTGTTGGTAACTTGATATGTCTTTAGTCATTTGATTACTTGGCCTTATTTAGAAGTTAATA
>OZJO01000100.1:0-17983 GCA_900406225.1 Acrobeloides nanus
TCAAGGAAGCATTTTCAAGCTTCGGGAATGCGCGCAATCGATTTTTCGCCTAGAAATTAGTCTAAAAAGTCGGTTTTTAGAAGAGAAATCTAAAATTTTCATATTTTCGCTTCAATACACACCCTGATTCAGGGTCAGGGAAGCATTTTCAAGCTTCGAGAATGCGCGCAATCGATTTTTCGCATAAAATTAGGGGTAGTACGGTCATTTTTGCAAAAGATTTTTTTTCGAAAAAATGGCCCTCAAAAATGTCAAAAGTACGGTTTTTTTTGCACCACCCTGTATAAAAAAGGTCGAAAAAATCTATATTTTCCCTGAATAAGGTCAAGGAAGCATTTTCACGCTTCGGAAATGCGCGCAATCGATTTTTCGCATGATTTTACCCCTATATAGGCTGTTTTGGCAAAAAAATTTTTTTTAGAGGTGGTAGCAAAGTTTTTTTGAGAGGTGGTCGCAAAGTGGATTCCCCCTTTAAAGATTCGAATCGGACTAGGTCTGGACCTTTTAATATGAAATTTTTTGTAATATATTTCTCACTTCATGCGCAACCTTTTTGGTTGTTCGATGTACGCGAAAACATTTGTATACCCTAGTTTTTCGGGGTCGTAACCCACGTTGTCCGATGATCGACGGCTCAAATTGTAGGTACTAAATAGGAGTAAATAATAGGCTAAGAAACGTAGTGCACTCGAAAAATCCTTAGGAGTTAGATCGAAAATAGTACTTTTTTGGGCCTCAAAAATGACCTAAAAAATGAGAAAAATTGCTCTATCTCCAATACTAGTTTTGACTAGAAGTTGTATAGACAAAAAATGAAGTAGAATTCACCAGCTTTCCAACGACACCAAAACCATTAGATATGGATTTAGCTGACCGGAGATATGCCCATTTGAAGTTTGACCTAAAGTTAAAAAGGCCGACCTGCCGTACAGGGGTACCAAAAAGTCGGATTCAAAAACGGACTTCAGATTCGTGTTCAGCGACCCCGAAAACCTAGGGTATCCAACGGTTTCAAAAATTGATTCGAATTTTCGTTACTATGCCCACCCCAGGTTCGAGACTGGTTCGAGATTTCGAGACATCGTCTCTTAAGAAGTTTGCAACCAAACTCACTACCAATGACTTTACTACGCCTTACTCGAACCTGCTTGAGAAGATAGGATGGAAACCTGAAAGCTAAATGGCCATGGAAAAACGCGCTGTGATATTCAATAATTACGTGAAAGGCCATCAAAGACTGCCAGAATGCCATCGTTGTGAGATCTATCGAAAACATACGCACAAGAGTCGGACACGCATTGGGGCTCAGCATGCCGACATCGAAACTAGAAACCGTTCAAAGCGGCTTCTTAAACACTGCTTAAAAGATCTGGAACGCGCTACCGACCGAAGTTGTGACGATTGGAAACCCTGGACTTTTCAAAAACGCTGTATGCAGTTCAGACGTTTACCAGCTATTATTTGATCGAAATGTAACAAGAAGAGTGGAAATATTTATGATTATTGTGGATGATTTTCTTTGTTTTTTATTTTTGTCATATTTTGTCTCATTATTACTTGTACGTAACTTGGATTTATCCTGTGTACAAGATACGAATAAATTGAATTGATGATGAATATGAAAGTGAAATAACACAAAGAAGATCACTCGACTATGATATGGAAACTATGTGGGATATCATTGAGAGAAGGGGCCAACATAACTTGAGTTTTTGCAACAATTCCGATATAGTTTCTAACAATAAGTTCGAATTAAATGCAGGCTCTTCCATATTTAGTGTTGCAGTGAAAAATTTTTGACTCCATGGGGTCCAAAATATATTCCATAATTGTTCTTAGGCCGAGTACTTTCACATACATTAGTTTGTTTGTCAAGATCCGCGCACCTTATGTTGAGCATTCCTTGTGAGTCGATTGGTATAAGCCGTTTGAAAAAATTTCTTCTTTGCGCAACTTTTTCTATTTTTCGAATGCTATATATAATCCAAACTTATAGATACAACAATAGAGAGATGCCAAAAATTACAAATAACATATGCAGCAAAATTTATCGATCCAATTACATACGAATATCAACTCTTACAAGAGTATAATACTACCTTAGAATTTGAAGAGCGCAATAATTCAACTTTGTTCACATTCTCGAATATAAAGCCGTATTCAATCAATTCAACTTATGAATTTGAAATGAAAATTAAGATTTATATGGGTTATGTTTTGGGATATGATTATAGTGTTTACGATTGTAAAGTGGGCTTAAATAATTCTTGCACTACTAGTGTGCCGTACACAAGCTATTACAGATTTGAATACACTTTTAGTAATGGGAGTTATTGTGAACTTAGCTTTTGGAATCCACTTTTTTATAAAGGACATGCTTTTCAAGGTGGAAGTAATCAAGACTTTGGTCAAATAAGTAGAACTAGTCAAGAATTTGGTCAAATAATTGGGAAAGATTATTCTGAAATACTAGACACAAATAGTAAGTGTTCTTATATACTGTTTCAATATATAACTACAGTTTGCCAAAAAAAGGTATTTACTATTTTTCAAGTTTTTAATCTTCATCAAAATAACCCTATAAGGGGTTTTTCTATGCGAGAAATCAATTGTAGGCCTTGAAAACGCTTCCCTGCCCCTGTAATAGCATATTTTACTTCAATACACATACCTTTTTCCTGAATCAGGGCCAGGTAAGCATTTTCAAGATCCGAAAATGCTCGCAAAAATTAGCACGCTAATTTTCTTCTAATTTTTGAGAAAAGATATAAAAAATTATTGGGTCGTTCGGAAAGTAACCGGCTTTGACAGATTCAATCGAATCTTTATAAAAATGACTCCCCTTCGGGTTTTTCTAGGCGACAAATCGATTGCGCGCGTTGCCGAGCCGTGAAAATGCTTTATTGACCCTGAAAGGATTGGGTGTAATAAACATAAAATTCTCTAATCGAATTTAGGCTTTTCCTGTAATGGAAGTAGTGAAGAATCCATCAATATCAATTATTACTTTCAACAATATTGTATATATAGTCAAAATTATACATTACCTGCACAAACTTGTATGTTTTTAAAAGACCAGTCTACTTTCGGGGAGCTGATTCCATGTGAAAGAGCACAAAATTTGGAGTATTTTTGGTTAAAAAACCACTGCTTAAAAATCTAACGGTAGGAAGTTATGAGCAAAAGAAAATTGTGAAAAAAAATTTTCAAACAAGTTTAAATATTGAAACGAATTGCCTGAAAAACATTACAAGCAATAAAAGTTTGTGTATTGAAACGAAAATAGTTCAAATTTTTTGAATATTCACGAAAAAATAAATACAACATTTTAATCGTCTCATTGAGCTGAGAAATACGATGGTGTACATAAAGTTGACACGAAATGACTTTTACACGATAAAGTTGACACGATTTTCAATTTTTTTAAAATTTTGTAGGGGGTCAAAATTTTTTCAAAAAGAATTTTATTCCAAACAGGGGGGCTAACTACGTGAAAAAAATTTTTCTGATCGTTTTTGGAAAAAATGGACTATCGTGTCAAATTTATCGTGCCAACTTTGTGTCAACTTTATGTACGCCAATACGATGTGTATTTATTGTTTCGTAAATATTCAAAAAATTTGAATTATTTTCGTTTCAATACACAAACTTTTATTGATTGTTATGTTTTCCTGAATGCCGGCAATTGGTTTTAATGTTTAAACTTGTTTGAAAATTTATTTTTCACTTTTTGTTTTGCTCATAACTTTTTACCATTAGATTTTCAAGTAATGGTTTTTTAACCAAAAATGCATTTTTTGTCTCGGAGGAAGTCGTGGGGGGGGGGGGGATTTCTCCTTTCGTTTTACCAACCTACTTCCTTGCTCATGTGTGAATGTATCGGATCAAATGTCAGTGGCGTGGCCACGCTTGAGGTTATTTATTTGAGGTTTTTTTCGATGAGTCCTTTTATTTGAAGGCAAGACAGATGAGGCTGAACATTTGAGGCTCGGAATTTGAGGACAAGCTTTTGAGGATTTTTTTTTGAGGACACTACATTTGAGGCCCAACATTTGAGGCTCAACATTTAAGGACTCTACACTTGAGGACTCAATTTTTTAGGACGCTACATTTGAGGCCCAACATTTGAGGCTCAACATTTGAGGTCTATACAATTGAGGACTCAATTTTTTAGAACGCTACATTTGAGGCCCATAATTTCCTGTACTTTATATTTTAAAAAAATCATATTTTCTGTTTTTTATTATAAAACCCGATTAAAAGCCTCAAATGTAGCGTCCTAAAAAATCGAGTCCTCAAGTGTATAGTCCTTAAATGTTGAGCCTCATATGTTGGGCCTCAAATGTAGCGTCCTAAAAAATTGAGTCCACAAATGTATAGTCCTCAAAGACTTATCCTCAGATTATGAGCCTCGAATGTTCGGCCTTAAATTAAATTCCCCAAATTTTTAGTCCTCTCAGAAGAAGTCCTCAAATAAAAAGCCTCGAGTGTGGCCACGCCATGTCAGTCTTTAAAGCCGTGCAAAATCGAGTGGGATCTTATTGATTTTACATGCACTGCATTTATGATTTATAGCAACATGTAGTAGATTTAACGCTTCATTTGAAGTTCTTGATGAAGAAGCACAAATAGCTGCATTGTATCTTCTAATTGATTTTGATGATAGCTTATCAACACTTAATACTACGCTTATAAATGGGACAATACCAAACAATTCTATATTTAATTGTACTGCGCCAAATAGTTGTTATTTTTCTGTAGCGAGTCTTCAAGGTTACAGGTAAAGGATTATTAAATAAATAAACTGGAGACCGAGCATCTTCGGCCTCGCATTTTGATAGACGATAGCGGCATATACGCATGAGTATAGATGACAATCAGGGATACAAAATAGGTTAATAACTCATAAAACAAAGTTTTCTGGACGCATTATGTCTCGAAAAGACACAGTGTTCAGAACACGTATAGTGTTCCCAGTTGGAACACCGGAACACAATTTGTGTTCTTTATTCGGAACCAGGCTTTCGATTTTTCCTGATTTTTCAGGAATTTCCTGATTTCTGGATCAAAAAACTGAAAAATGAAAATTTTTATCAGGAAAAATTTTTTAATTATATTTTAAGAAGACCTTTTTTTCAAAAATTTTATTAAAAATTAACTAAATTTTTCAAATTTTAAATCAAATTTTTCAAATAGATTTAAAAAAACTACCGATCCTGTGATTGCTCATGAACCGTTGAACAGGTCTTTTCAGCAAAATTGTAATTTTCTGAGCATTTTCAGCTTAAAACAAACATTTTCCAAAAAATTTTTTTGCATACAGCGCTGGATTTTTTTAATACAAAGAATTTAACAAAAAAATTTTCGCACTTGATTTTCCACCAAAAATGAATAAAATTTATTATTTATTCATCAAAAATGACTAATTTTTTCAACAAAAACAGTAATTTTTTGAACATTTTCAGCTTAAAAACAAGCATTTTCCGAAAAATTTTTCGCCTGCGGAGCTGGTTTTTTCTTTTGTGTAAGGGTTTTCAACAAAAATGTCAAAAATTTTCCATTTTTCAGCAAAAATTGTAATTTTCTGAGCATNAGCTGGTTTTTTCTTTTGTGTAAGGGTTTTCAACAAAAATGTCAAAAATTTTCCATTTTTCAGCAAAAATTGTAATTTTCTGAGCATGTTCAGCTTAAAAACAAGCATTTTCCAAAAAATTTTTTCGCCTGCAGCGCTGGATTTTTTTAAATACAAAGAATTTAACACTAAAATTTTTCACCTTTGATTTTCTACATAAAATGATCAAAATTTACTATTTTTTCCAAAAATGACCAATTTTTTCAAAAAATGTCAAAAATTTTCCTTTTTTATTCACCGAAATGTAAATTTCTGAGCATTTTCAGCTTAAAAACAAGTATTTTTTCAAAAAATTTTCGCCTGCGGCGCTGTTTTTTTCTTTTATATAAGGGGTTTTAACAAAAATAAATTTTTGTAAAAAAAATTGACTTGGTCCACGCTTATGTTTTTGTTCAAATTTAAAAAAATTGCTGAAAAAAATGATTTCGGGGTTGGACCCAAAATTTATCCTCCCCCTAAAAAAATCCTGGATACAGCACTTGAACAAAACAAACAAATTTTAAAATCGGTTCGAACCGAACAAAAAAAAATTCATGGTTCGAATTTCCGACCAAAAATACATGAATAATCCAGAACTATAATTGTTTCATTCATATAATGTCAAAAATAAACAATTTTTTCAAGTTTTAAAAATATATATAAGCGTAATTAACGAAAAATTACTTTCCTGATTTTTTTCCTGAAAACTGACTCATATTTCCTGAAAAATGGACTTTGAAAACTGATTTTTGAATTAAACCGATCGAAACCCTGCATTTACCTCATCGATTTACTACATTCTCAGACCCATGAGTTTTTGCCTATGCTTCAGAGAGTTTGCTTGATTTTGCTTTCTTATGGGTGATTTTGCTTTCTTATTGGTGATTTTGCTTTCTTATGGGAGATATCGACATAAAGATAGTTTTTTTGGCTGCAAAAATGGAGGTCTCTTATGGGGTATAGATGGTGGAACTCCTCTCTAATTCGTGCGAATTTCGCCACTTTGATTTCGTCATAGTCAAGAGTATGACGCACCAAAGGCGAAAAAGGTGCAAGTAAAGGTCAAGATTTTAAAAAATCACCAATCGGCTCAGCACCGAGTGCTTCAAAGCGAACACCATATCATGGTGTTTGGTGTTCGACCCATGTCCGGTTGGCTAATGTGCTCGGCCTTTACTCATAGGGCGCGGATTCGAACCCTAAAAGTCGTTTTTTATTTTCTTGTCAAAATTCATGAAAATTTTCCATGTCCATATTTTAATGCGGAGAACATGAAAGCGCTATTATTTTTTCATGAAAATTTTTGGATCAAAAACTCATTTTTCCAATTTTCCCAAAGGTTTTCACGAAAAAATAATATCGCCATCGTATTTCCCCTATAAAAAATGGATATGCAAAAATTTTCATGAATTTTGACAACAAATAAAAAATAATTTTTGGGCATGGGATCGAATCTGCGACCTATGAGTGAAGGCCGAGAAAGTTAGCCAATCATCCACGAGTAAAACTCCCAAACCCCCATGATATGGTATTCGTTTTGAAGCGCTCGGCGTCATCATTCGGCACTGGGAGTTTTTTACGTTTACAGAAATGCTCTTATGGAATTTCCTTACGGAAATGCCCTTTCCATAAGATGGTTCCATAATGATATTCCTTAAGGGCATTTCCGTAAGGGAATTCCGTAAGGGCATTTCCGTAAGCGTAAGGAAACTCCTAGTGCCCATCATTCTGGTATCATTACAAAATGAATTCAACATTCTGGAACATTCGAGAAACGTCTTAAAAGTCAATAGGTCGAGCTCCGCTCGACATTTCCGACAAGTAAGTATATACCTACCCGTTAATTTTGTTTAATTATTCTCACTTGGAAAAAACTGCATTGTGTTCAAATAATAACACTTTTGCTCATCTTTATCTCGTTCTTTTCCATTGCTTTCATCTATCAATTTGATTTCACTGTACTCATCTGTTTCTCTAAAACACATAATTTTTTATACATCTTAAAACATCCTTACTTGTCATAAAAAGTAAGGAAGACAAATATCTCTTGAGCTTCATAGTCACAAGAGCACTTTCCTATATACATGCTATAGATTTTGCGCAAAGAAAGGTTATTTTTATTGACAATAGAGTTCCATTTTTGACATATCAACTGGCACTTTTCGATTTCATTTCGGTCCAAATTGCAGAAAATATCCAGCAAAATATCGTTTGGAGTAGACATGGCTAAAAATGTTTTGTAAACTCAAAAATTCTCACGTAAAACAAATCGTAAATGTTTTAATTCGCAAAAAATATGAAAAAGAGAAGAAAATTAAATTTGGGGTAGAGAAAGAGAGGAGAATGATCGGACAGCCTCTCCACCCGAAAACTTTGAAACTCGCTTTTGACATATATTTTTAAAACTGTTCTAGTGTGAGTCATCATAATTTTTAGTGTTATTGCGCGATGAGTTATCGCAAATTTTCGTGAAAAGAATGCTTGGCGAAATGTTGTCAATGGAAAAATTTAGAGAGAGAATTGATTGATTTTGAGAAAAGCAAGGGCAAATTCCTTGGTTTAAAGTGCATAGTCGTAAACAACAAATAAGTCGACTAAAAAACGACAAAAATTACTCAACAATCGAAATGTTGAGTAATTATTACACAAAAGAAGCCATAGAGTGACAACATTTCAACAGTTTGCGTAGCCTAAATAAAATTTTCACTAGCTTCTAAATATCTCAACATTATTCATTGTTTCACTATGTTTCTGGTTACTATTCTTTGTTCATGCTTACTTATTCAAACTAAAAGTCTGGAAATTTTTCCCATTCCCGATGCTAAACTGAAAGTTGGAGGCCAGCTCACCCTAAATTGCACCTTTCGAACTAATGAAACGGCTACCGCAAAATGGATATTTTCTAACTATAGTTATACCGAGGCTGAGAAAACTTTCGCCCCAAGTCCCGATATCCAAATTTTTGATTTCCACATAAACCATCATTATGCTTATCTATACATGCGTCATCGAAACGGCAAACCAAAAGCACAATAGGTCGATGAAAATCGCATCGCTGACCTCCCCGAGGTTTTCGTATACACGAGCGAGTTCAGGCATGGATAAGGCTGTCAAGGAGATAGGTGACCGGACGGAGATTGAATGCAAAGTGATGTATTCGAATCCAGAACCGAGGTGGATATGGAAGTTCAACAATGGATCTTTGTCAGAAGGCGTGAGGGTGGAAAATTTCTCCAATGAAGGCATCAAAAATAAAATAAAAAATCAGTCAAAAATCCGTTTTTTGTAAAATATAAAAATGGGCTTACCAAGTGGCAGAGGAGGGATTCATACCGTTTCTAGAAAAACTGCAAATTTTCCGATCACGGTTAGGAGTATAAAGTTTCAAAAAGTAGCACTCTTCGTCTCAGGCCAGAAATATGCGAATTTTAATACGATAATATTTTGTTCAATGTGACAAATGAGACAAATTTGTCGCTCAGAGATAAATTTGTTACCGTTATCTTAAGGCGTTAAAGGTGTTTTCGTTTCATATCACCTTTTGGTGGTTTTTCCTGTACTATATAGGGTTATTGTGGTGAAAACTAAACAACTTGAAAATTTTGAAAATCGCACGAAAATCGCAATAACCCACTTTTTTCGGCAACATTGTACATTTTGAGAACTTTGCAAAAAAATGCAACTTTGACAGAGCATTGCACTAGTCGGATTGTTTCCTACTATGGTGGAAAAGTTTATTTTTTCGCACAAACATTCAAGTAGACAAAAAAATTCAATATTTATGTTTCATAGAGAATGAGTCCTATGATTAAGTTTCTTTTTAGATTGAATATTGAGATTTTTTGAACTTCATTCATCAACCATTTAGTGCCAATTGGCATCATTTCTTCTTCCTATAAATAGGACTGTTTTGTTAGAACAAAGATCAAATCCTGCCAAGAAAAAAACTTTGTTTATGATGAAAATTTTCGATCCGAGTTCAAAACAAAAAAGTGTCATTTGATATGAGCTTCGGCAGTCAACTTTTTCCATGATGATTTCCCAATAGAACTTATCGAGTTTCAAAAATCGGTGCCCCATCCAAAAAACTCTTCATATAATTTTTTGTAATATTTTTTTGTTGATAGATTTTTTAAAAGATGAGCAAAGAAGCGAGCAGTGTAATTTCAAGAAAATTTTCACAATTGTTATATGAGGCATACTGTAGCATAGATATGAGAGAGTATGCACAGACGAAATAGGGGCCCCACCATCATCTCATCACCGTTGAAAAATGGCATTTTGCACGCAAAATAATATTTCTTCACGCATGCTTATTTGTACACAATAAACATAAGGATTTTCTTCACAATAGAAATTGTTTCACAAATATTGATGTTCTACAAAGTTGTTCCCCAGATCACGCCGAACAACTTTTAGAACATCATATTTGTGAAAAAAATCTGTTAGAAAATTTTTATGTTTATTGCAAGCAAAAAAAGCATGCGTGACAAAAAAAATTTGCGTGCAAAAAATATTTTCCCCCGAAAAATTTGAAGACATCTCTTTTTAAGCGATAGTAATATTCATTTTATTTATTTAAATGACCAGTCCTGTAGAAAAAAGTTGTCATTTTTCGTATATATTCGGAAAGTCCATAAAAAATGAAGCATTTTTTATTTTTACAGTATGTTCTGAATCGTTGTAGTTTTCGAGGTAATTGCGTTTGAAATTTGAAAAAATTGTACATGTTTTCCTTGTAAGACACAAATTTTTTTGAATTTTTGCGGAAAAATCGATTTTTGCATCGACCCCACCGGCCCTCAAAACCCCTGTGGGCCCCAAAAGCCCTCGTCGGCCCCGGACTGGGAGGAGCCCTGGGGCCGAAGCCACGGGGCATCGGCCCCTTTTTCGGACCCTGGTTCATCTCATTTAGCTATAATAAATTGCTACAATGTTTATTTTATGAAAATTTAAAAAATCGATGCACAAATCGATTAAAAATTCAAAAAAGTTTATGTATTACAGCGAAAACATGTACAATTTTTTCGAATTTCAAACGCAATTACCTCGAAAACTACAACGTTTCAGAACATGCCGTAAAAACAAAAAATGCTTCATTTTTATGGACTTTCCGAATATATACGAAAAATGACAACTTTTTTCCACTAAACTGGTCTTTTAAAATGCATTTTCTAGAAGCTTTGAATGGGTCTTAAGGGGATCCCAAATTTCCAGGCCAAAATTTATCTTTATTTTAAACTATTGTTATTTGGCTATATAAGTCGATTTTTGAAGAAATTTTCGACCCTCCTAGGTTTTTCTAGGTGCTGAACACGAATCCGCCATTATTTTTTGTCCTAGACCTTAGGAATAGGGTCAAAAATGATTTACAAAGAGGTGCCCCAAACGAGATAAAACCCCCGTTTTGGGGGTTTTAACCCCTTGTGGGGTATCTTCCCGTGGTCAAAATAAAAAAAATTCCTTCGGATTCGAGTTCTCCATGCCGAAACCCCCCCCCCCCCAGTACAAAAGATCAGCCAAATTGGAAAACTTTTTAGAAACTTGATTTTTTTACCTCAAGGGTGGACCAAAGGGTAAAAAAATCGAATTTTTAAAAGTTTTCCAATTTGGCTGATTTTTATACTGGGGGGGGGGTTCTCGAATCCGAAGAAATTTTTTGATTTTGACCACGGGAAGGTACCCCACAAGGGGTTAAAACCCCAAAAACGGGGGTTTTACCTCATTTGGGGCACCTCTTTGTAAATCATTTTTAACCATATTTCTAAGGTCTAGGACAAAAAATAACGGCGGATTCGTGTTCAGCGCCTAGAAAAACCTAGGAGGGTCGAAAATTTCGTCAAAAATCGACCTATATAGCCAAATTTCAATAGTTTAAAATAAAGTTACATCTTTAAGAGCCAAATTTTAAAAAAAGTTTGAGTCTTGACACGAAAACATGAGTTACGCTCAAAAACACTGATTGGATCGTATTCATCATACATTCATGCTTACTACTGAAAAAAATTTCATCGAAAACGAGCTAAAAATGCCGATTTTAGATGTATTTTTTGAGCAGCAACAACTTATGAAACTACCCAATACTTAAAATGTATTTGAACCGGCTAAACCAAGGGGGACCCCAAGAATCGATTTTTGAGTAAGAAAATGATTTTTTTATTTAGTATGCCAAAAGTTCAGGGACATAAAAATTACAATTTTGTTTCGCTTATAACTTTTTACGGTTAGTTTTTCAAGTAGTGCCTTAAAGCAAAAAATGCTCCAAATTTTGTCTTTATCACATGGCATCAACTTCCCGAAATTAGACTGGTACTTTAAGCAACAACCTATTAATTTAGATGCGCCAGTACATTTGGCAATTATTGTTTTGTATATTATCTTTGTACATTGTTATTCTTCTAGCGCAAGAGCAAGACTTAATAAATGAACATGGTTACCAATTTTGCGGTACCAATAAGGGAATGGCAATGATACAACCAGGTTTTTTAAAATTTAAAAATTATCTTACAATATTAAAGCGGATTTGTCTGTTTCCCTAAAACTTTAAATTTAAATCATGACAACATATGTACAGGGTAGGCCAAAAAAAGTGGCTTTTTTTATTTTTTGGGACCCGGAAATTTATTTTTCTAAAAATGGCCCCTCTGGGGGTAATTTTATGTGGGGAATCGATTTCGCACATTCTCGATGTCTAAAAAAATTGGGTTTTTGAAGCTAAAATAGTCAGTTGTCAAAGATAAAAAATACAAAAAATGACCATTTTTGATTCTAAAATCCAATTTTTTTCTAAATCAGGGTCAGGGAAGCATTTTTAGGGTTCAGAAATGCGCGCAATCGATTCCCTCGCATAAAATTATCTCTAGAAGGGTCATTTTAGAAAAATAAATTTCCAGGTCCCAAAAAATAAAAAAAGCCACTTTTGTTCGTCCACCTTATATAATCGCAGTTTTTGAGACCCCATCAAGAATGCCTATTTTACAGCTAGTAGTCTACTGAAACTCTTGATGATCCCTAGTTTCGGAGGATTCACAAAAGCGTTTTGTGGGTCGTCTGGAGTCTTATATTATTAAATAATTAATATTCATTTAAGGTAAACTAAAAGAAGTGATAAAACAATCAAATGTAACATATTCAGTTCTTACTTATTCCACAGAGTATCTGGATAGGAAAACCCAAAGGTAATGTTCAGGGTGTTACAAAATAAACGGCCACCTATATCGAACAGATTCCTATGAGCCTTGAACGTTTGGAGTAACTTTTCGGGGTTAATTTTATGCGAGGAATCTATTGTGCACATTTTCGAATCGTAAAAAAAAGTTGTTTTCCTATTTCGAAAATTCGATTTTATGCAGCCACCTTCAAGATTTGACATCGGTTCAGTATTTTGGGCATAACTCCTCGTAGGAATTGAATTGAGAACCCGAAAACCACTAATGAGATTGCTGGTGATCCGCCCTACAACTTTTATCAGTTTTGAAAGTTCGATTTTCAACATCTAGTGGCCGGATGGCCTGGTCCATCGGGGGTCGAAAATCGAACTTTCAAAACTTGTGTTTTCTTACCTAGAAACAGTTTTTTAAGTCGATTTAAAGCCTATTCAAGTAAAATAAAATCGAATTGAGACCCCTGAAAGTTCGATTTTTCACAAAAAAAGCGATATTTTCGCGAAAACAAGGTGATGCAAGCGTTTTCACGCTTAGAGAGTGCACGCAATCGATTTCACGCATGATTTTACCCCTATATAGGTTATATCGAGAAAAAATTTTGTCGGGGAATGACCCCCAAATGGCTCCCCCTTTAATTTAGTATACAAAGATCGATTTTTTTATCACATTGTATATTTCTAAAAAATTAAGACTTGCTCTTCGCCATGCGTTTGATATAATTACAGAAATAATAAATGTTGACTTTATTGAAGTGGCTAACACTTCCGATGTTGTAATCCAAATTCAATATGGTGTCGACTTGGGAAAGCTGCGATACAGTTAATCTTTTTCCTTTGACTATTTCAAAAGTTATTTAGGAAGTGGTGTAATTGCATATTGCGAAAAGGACCAAACTGCTCCAGGGACAAATTCATCAGTTCAAATTTTGTTTAATAAAAATACTAAATGGGCATATTTGGATGCTGAAAAAATATTAAAAAATATTACCTCACAGTTTGTTTTTTATACAATGATATATAGACAAGCTGAATTTTACTTGAAATTTTCTATAAAAAAAATTTACAAAAGCGAACTACAGTACCCGTCAGTATCTATCCACATGACTGAAAATTTTGTATGCGCATCGATTCAAATTGTGCGCACACCACATCATTTCAGGCCCACTATTATATCGTTTATATTTACTATTTAGAAAATGGTCGGAAAATCACAAAGAAAATATTTCTACTACTAAATATGAATATGTAGATTTTCTCTATGTTGCACTTCACGAAATAGGTAATTATTTCTACTTTTCAATTAAAAATAATATCAAAAAATTAGGTCACCTTGTACATATTTTTAGGATATAAACTTCTAGAAAAATGACAAAATTGAATTTTCATAACCCTTTCAAAAATTTTTAAAAACCGACAAAAAATTTCATTCTCCATTACTGGCTGCCTTTATCTAAAATCTAGCTATTGTTTTTTCTATTTTTAAAAATTGAGCAAAAACTAAAGCTGTTTTTTCGGCCACTAATCCAGATTGCAATTTAAATATCATTAATATTAGGTCATGCTATCGGTCTTGAACATACTGATAAAATAAACTCAATGATGCTTAAGGAATATAAACCATTATTGGATGAGGGTGGGAAATATATTGTTCCAAGAATATCTAAGCATGATATTTTTAATTTTCGAGCGGAATATGGTAACTTCTGAGTTTTATGAAGACAATCTTGTATAAAATATTTGAAATCCAACTTTTTGAGACGTTTAAAGGAGGACAAACAATCGCGACTGCATCCGATTGTTTTGAAACAAATTTGTGAAAAAAATTTTCGTCGGTGATGCAGTCGCGATTGTTTATCCTCCTTTAAGAATATACTCTATGCATTTAAGAATACATTTGTGAAAGCTTTTTTAAATATATTTTTTGAAGTTGCTGCGTGACCCCTCACCAAAAAATTTCGGACAAAGTCTGATCAAAATTCAAAAATCGCCTTTTCAATATTTTATATGGAATTGCACCCTAATTTACAAGTTGGTTATTGGTTATTATAGTTTCATTTAGCGCCAAGAACGAACAATTTCCCATGTACTCGAGCTGGTATGTGTAGAGATCTCCATACAGAAAAACTTGAAGAAGAAGAATTGGGTAGAAAAGAAGAAGTATGTAAGAAAGAAGAAGAATTAGGTCAGAAAGAAGAAGAGTTGAGTAAGAAAGAAGAAGAATTGCGTCAGAAAATAATAGAAATAGGTAGGAAAGAAAAAGAATTGGTTAAGAAAGAAGAAAAATTGAGTATGATAGAAAAAGAATTGGATAAGAGAGAAGAAGTATCAGGTATGCAAGAAAAATTATTTTTCACTGACGGACATCTGTGTCCTGACATGCGATATATACAGGCAACACGGACAAATCATGGGACGGACAAGGCTTGTCCGCGGTCAAGATGGGACGGACAAGGGTTGTCCGAAGTCAAGACGGACATCGAGTGGGACGGTAACCATAACTTGAGGAAATGGGATTTTTTCAAAAAATGCAATTGTCCCGGATTCCTGAGCTTTTTAGCTCCCCAAATAAACTTCATTAAAGCTCTAGGAGTAATTTTTCACGAGGAATCGAAATGCGCCCTCTTTCGTTCATGAAAAGCGCAAGGATCCCGAGAAAATTGCATTTTTGAAAAATTTTCTCGAGTTATGGTTACCGTTCCACTCGATGTCCGTCTTGACTTCGGACAACCCATGTCTGTCCCGTTTTGATCGCGGACAACCTTTGTCCGTGAGGTCCGTTGGGCATCCGGATGTACAAAGGGCGCATTCCTGACCCCAAGGCCCATGATATGGTACTCGTATTGAAGCGCTCGGTGAGCTGAGTCGATTGGAGAACTTTTTAAAAATTTGACCCCTGCCTGCACCCTTTCGGCATCTTCTCGCGCCGGGCCCCTCTTTCCTAGCCAACCATCCTTCCTACGCCACTTGTGGAGGAGGGATCAACTTGGTTTCCCATGGCCATTTTTTCGCTATTTTTCTCCGAAAATCGAAAAAAAGAGACTCAACAGCATATCCATATTCCAATTTCAGAGGGAGGGGTGGGAAAACTTTTTTGATCGTTTCGCCGAGCGCCACTCGTCGAGATATTTTCCATAATTTTGGTTATGGAGGTCTAGGACGATTTATCAAACTCCACTTTCACCAAACGGACTTTTCACCCAGCAGAATTTTTTACCAAACGGTAAATTGTGCTAGTGAAAGCTCAACGCAGGGTCCAAAATATAGCTTTTAACCAAGCAAAAAGAATTAGCAAATAATTTTTGGTCTTTGACCTTTCAAGCTCAATTTAAAAGTAGATGATTTTGTGAAATTTATTTATTCAAACAATAAATTACAATGTACCAAGTCCACTATCGCTAATGCAATCTGCTTTGATCGAAAGTAGTATCTATTTTATCGCTTTTTGTGCAGAACTATTACGCAAATCTAATTGCATTGACGATCAGTCGACCTTTCACTTTATTTTCTAATGTTACAATGGTTCATGGTAATCGTTTCAATGTGCACAGCAATTCAAAATGAAGAGAAAATGATTTAGCATTGTCACGAAATGTACAACAAGGAAACTTATGAAAGGCATGAGAGAAAAGCAAGTTGGAAACAAATAAAATAGCACTACTTTTCACCAACTGATATTCACCAAAAATGTTCAATAAAATTATTCAATGGTAATTCCGATTATTCATATTTCACATTCGGTGAAAATTCCTATTTGGTGAAAAGTCCCGTTTGGCGAAAGTGGAGCTTGTGAATCGTTCAACCCCATTTGATGGATTTCAGGTCTCCATTCAAATATATGTGGTCATATTATTCTGATTTTCAGGCATGTTAATCTTATTCGGAGCCTTTCTGGCGTCATTTTCTCAAATTTTGGCGGAAAACATCACCATCTCATGTCAAATTAGTGGGGATGCTAATCGTACACATCCGAATCTTGGTATATCATATGGCATGCAAGGAGATCTAATTGAATGTGCTAATTATTTGAGTGGGTGCCATGTAAATAATTCAAATTTGGAGAAATCCCGCAGTCAAATCGAGTGTATTACAAACGTGGGAATAACTGTAAGTATGGTCAAAAAAATCTGCCAGAACTTTTGAGATACTTATAGTATTTTCTCTAAAATAAGACTTGGATTTTTTCAACTCCTCAAAGGAAAAAATGTTATTTTGGATTTTTAATATTTTTTGGCGTTATAAATCCCCTCGGGGGATTCTTATTTTAGAGAAAATACGGTAATTAAAAAAGGCATTATCCGACCCTACTCCAAAATTAAATCTCCTTGGACAAAGGAAACATTAAGAACTTCGAAATTAAAAGTCCCCCCCCCATCCCAAAAAACAACCCCAAAAATAATTTTTTAAAGGACTAGTCCACTCGGGAAAAAGTTGCCATACACTACTCCAATCATCTTTTTCATACAAAGTCAAACAAAACTATACAGGGTGGCGCAAAAAAAACTATACTTTTGCGATTTTTCGAACTTTTTCATGAAAACAACTTTCTAGGGTAATTTTTATACGGGAAATCGATTGTGCGCACTCCCAAAATGTGAAAACGCTTCTTTGATCCTGATTCAGGGAATGGAGGTCGTGTATTGTAGTGAAAATCAAACATTTTCGGATTTTTATGAGAAAATCGTCGATTCTTAGGTTTTTCTAGGCGGGGAATCGATTGCGCGCATTCCCGAACCTTGAAAATGCTTCCATAACCCTGATTCAGGGAAGAAATCGATGTAAAATAAAATAGGGGGTACCCCCGTAAAAAATTGAAAAAAAATCAAAATTTCAAAGAACAAAAAAATGCAAAAACTTGAGCCCGTCCTTCTGATGGCCTACCGAGATTATCCACTGGTGACTAAGAGCCTTACAAGGGAACGTTCCCAAGTGCTACCAAGCTTTTTTAATAAAATTGAGTTTATTTTTTAGAGGATCGAAAATGATGTAGAATCGCATAAAAATTTTCACTCCGTACTTTTCTGGTGTCGAGAAAATCGCAAAAAAATGCCAAAAATAACGTTTTCTTTGAAATTAAGGGGCCACCAAAAACAATTTATTTGAATTCTTTCGTCGAAATTTCGACATTTTCCACCGTTTTTGGCTATGGCGAACATTTTCTAAGTGTTTTTAGAAAAAGTTGAAAATTTTTGAAAAAATTGATTTTTTGG